>JADRCD010199830.1:0-25000 GCA_019843815.1 Montemys delectorum
GGGGTCGGGCCGAGGGAGTCGGGGGTCGGGCCGAGGGAGTCGGGGGTCGGGCCGAGGGAGTCGGGGGTCGGGCCGAGGGAGTCGGGGTTTGGGCTGACGGACTTGGTCAGGGCTGAGGGAACTAGGGATGGCCGAGGGCGTTAGCTGTCAGAGCCTAGGGACTTTAGTCGTGGGCTGAGGAAATTAGGAGGCAGGATCTAGGATTTAGGATTTAGGCCAAGGGAACTAGGAGGCAACGGCTAAAGAAGCGGGGAAAGGGAGTTAGGGGTCAGGGCCGGGGACGTTGGGGTCAGGTGTTAGGGAAGTAGGGGTCCGGACCTAGGGAATTAGGGTCAGGCTGAAGGAATTAAAGGTCACCAACGGAGGTTAATAGGGAATTAGGGGTCAAGGGGGAAGGGAATCTGGAGGCGGAACCTAGGGGATTAGGGGGCGGGCCTAGGAAATTGGGATTTGGGAGCCGAGGGAATTAAGGGCTCCGGCAGCGGCGGAATTAGGAAGTCAGGAGGCGGGGCCTGGGGCGTAAGGGGTCACGGCTAAGGGCATTGGGTCAGGGATGAGGGAATTAGTGGTTGGGACCTAGGGAATTAGGAAGCTGCGGTAGGGAATCAGGGGTCCAGGCCTAGGGACTAGGAGTCAAGGGCTCGGGAAAGTTAGAGGCAAGACGTTGGGAACTGGGGTCAGAGCCAAGGGAAATAGCGGCTGGGAGCTGAGGGGAATAAGGGCCGGGCTTAGGAAGTTAGGGGTGGGACCTGGGGAAATGGGGGTGTGGCCTGGCAAATTAGAGGTGTGGCCCAGGGAATGGGGGTGGGCCTGAGAGAATTTAGAAATGCGGTTTAGGGAATTAGGCCCTTCATCCTAGAGGATTAGGAGGACAGGGCATAGAGATTTAGGGGTAATGGGCTAAGTCAACTAGGAGGCAGGGCATCAGGGAATTTGGGATTAGGATGAAGAAACTTAAATGTAGGAAGTATAGTGATTTAGGGGTCAGACACTGAGAAAATAAAGGGTTTGAATATGGAACTCTGGTTTAGGATCTAGGGGCTCTGGTGAAATTAGAGATCTGGGTTGAGAGCCTATATAATGGTTGGGTACTAAGGAAATCTTAGGTTGGTGCTGAGGCAATTTGGAGTTGAAGTGAGGGGATTAGATATTTGATGTGAGGGAATTGGGGTTTAGGGAATGAAGGATTATGGCTGATGGTTTGAGTCACTGAGACAATTAGGGATGATGGGCTAGGTATGCTGTGGCTGAGGGTATTTGACGCTAGGGTGAGAGAATAGGGGTTTCCTTAGAGATCTTGGGAGTTGAGAGAAATAGTTGTGGGAACCAGATGAGAAATTGGGGTGAGGTGCAGAGATAGGGGAATAGGGGGCTAGAGTCTGGGGAATGAGTTCAGGGCTAGGTTGTTGGAGGCTTGTGGGAACTAGTAGTTGGGTTAGAGAATTAGGGATTGTGAGTGAGAAGATTAAGGATCAGGTTTCAGAACATTAAAATTGAATTGGGAATGACAATGGTTGGGGATGAGGGAATTAAGGGTTCGGGCTCTGGTAATTAGGGGTAGTGGATGAGGGAATTTAGGGGTAAGGGAAGTAGGGTTTGGAAACTAAGGGACTTAATTGGGGTAAAATTTAGGAGATATATGAACTAGGGTTTGGGATGAGAGAATTGTGGGTTAGGCCAATTAGGGAGTTGGGGCTGAGAAAATTAGTTGTGTGAGGAATTACAGGATGAGAAAATATGTCTTTGAGGGAATTTGGATTGGATTTGAGGAAATGAGTTCTGGTTGAGGGTTTGGGGACTAGGGAGTTCAGTGAAAGGGTGAGGGAATATAGTATGAGAGGAGGGCAGACTTGGAGCTGGGGTAATGAGTGCTAAATGAATGGAGGACTTGAGGCTTGGGTGTTTGTGGGATTGAGAATAGAGGCCTGGGGGAAATGAACATCTTGGGTAATTTGGGATTGGGAATTTATAGGGCTGATCAAATAAAGTTCTTGGGGTCTGACGAAATGATGGCTTCCGGGAGTCAGGAGACAGGTACTAGGAATTGAAAGGGCTAGAGGTCTGGGTGGTGGCATAAGGTATAAGGAATAGAGATAATGATGGGCTATAAGGGTGAATGACTGGGGTGAGGGAGACTACAGGTCTCTGGAATGACGGCCTGGGAGGAATGAAGGACTAGATGGGTTAGGGGACAGAGTAGTGAGAGGAATGGGCATTGAAAAAATGAAGCATTGTGGGGATAGGACTGGGAGCATGAGAGTATAAGGGTTGGGGAGCTGGAGGGACTTGAGGGACTAGGAGCTAAGGCATTTATGACTGGGGATTGAGAGCTGGAGGCTGGGACCTATGGGTGTCCAGTGTACCTTTTCCACCCACTGCAAGAAGACTCATTTAATATTATGGAAATTTTATAGGTGCATTACTTGCCCAAGGTCTAGTTTTTTTGTTTTGTTTTGAAGGTCAAGCTTATTCTATGTAATCCTCCTGCATCAATTTCTTAAGTACTGGAATGCTTGGTGTGTGCCACTTGTGCTTTGTTTTTTGTTTTTCTTAAGACAGTCTTGGTGCTATACCCCAGTTGCCCACTCTTTATATAACCATCGTATGTTTTTTTGTTTTTGTTTTTGTTTTTGTTTTGTTTTGTTTTGTTTTGTTTTTTCGAGACAGGGTTTCTCTGTGTAGCCCTGGCTGTCCCGGAACTCACTCTGTAGACCAGGCTGGCCTCGAACTCAGAAATCCCCCTGTCTCTGCCTCCCAAGTGCTGAGATTAAAGGCATGCACCACCACTGGCCAGCCCATTGTATGTTTTATGCATTTATGCAGTGTTGAGGATGGAACCCAAGGCCTCCTATATAGGTATTCTGTAACTGAGCTACACTCTCAGTCCTTTATAGCTATATATTGTAGATTTATAGTGCTACAACCAATTTTTGGAATGCTTGTGATTTATCCTGCTGGTAACCATGATTTTACTTTTCTGAGATACAATCTTAATTAAAATTTATCAAGTATCTGGCATATAAGGGCCAAAGTTCAGATCTAGTCGCTAGGTAGAAACATATTTGGAGTCAGTGTTCAAGCTATCACTGTGATGTTTTTCTTTGTAAATTGATAAATGGTAAACTGTTAACTTTTAGTACAATGAAAAACTACTAGGCCAGCAACATGGCCCAGTGAGTAAAGGTACTTGTTCTGAAGCCTGACCTGAGTTTGATCCCAAGGACCCAATTGGTGGAAGAGAACTGACTCAAATTGGTCTCTGCCCTCCACACATGTCCCTTTAATTGCCCCCCCCCACTGCCAAAAAAAAAAAAGTTTACTTAAATGATGTCTTTGAATTCAAACAGTTTGAGAGATCTGCGTTTTTTTGCTGGTTTTTTTTTTTTGTTGTTGTTGTTGTTTTTTACACAAGCAAACATCTAAAGATGGTGCCTGGTGGAAGAAAGCATTCTGGGAAATCTGGGAAGCCACCATTGGTTGATCAGCCTAAAAAAACCTTTGACTTTGAGAAAGAAGATAAAGATCTGTCTGGTTCAGAAGAAGATGTTGCTGATGGTAAATATTTAATGCTGGGTATTAACAATATTCTAGAGTATTTATTTTGAACTTAATACATTTAAAACTGAATTAAATAAGCATTTTCACATAATTCTGGTTTTTTAAAAAGATTTATTTATGTATGAGTACTCTGAATATATACATGCATGCCAGAAGAGGGCATTAGATTCCATTATAGATGGCTGCGAGCCACCATATGGTTGCTGGGAATTGAACTTAGGACCTCTGGAAGTGCTCTTAAACTTTGAGCCATCACTTCAGCTCCCATACTTTGTTTCTTATCAAATCTCCCTATCTCTGTATCAGAGTTGTAACACTTCAAAGAGTATTCTTTATCTTCGCAGTCACAACAAGTTAGTATCAGTACATGACCATAGTTGAAATTTTGCTTCTAAAAAAATGAGTCATAAATTATGATATAAATTAATTTTTTCCAAAAAATATATTTATCTGCTTTTAAAATTTGTTACAAAATCCCAAAAAGAATGTAAATAGATTTCATTAAAATTTACCAAAATAGCATATTTAATTTCACAATTTATTTTGTCAATATAGAAAAGACTCCAGTAATTGATAAACATGGAAAGAAAAGATCTGCAGGAATAATTGAAGATGTGGGGTAAGATGTTACAAAATAGTACTTGATGATGTGCATGCACGTGTGTTTGTGTGTGTGTGTGTGTGTGTGTGTGTGTGTGTGTGTGTTGTCACATGCATGCTGAGTACTTTGTGTGTATGGAGGTTGAGTGTCAGGTATTCATACTTGCAGAGCAAGCATTTAATTAAGCTATTTCACTAAGCCCCACAGATGTTTTCTTTGCTCAGTAAAGTACTTTAAGAAAAATTTACTTCAGTTTATCTAGCAAGTAGTGATATAAAATATTTGGTATGTGGTATTTCTCTCAAAACAAGTATATTATGAATCTCTAAAGATTGTTTTCCTTTATATTTAAATAGTGCTGGGAATCAAACCTAGGGCTTTAAGCACATTGGGCAAATGCCCCACCACTGAATTATACTCCTGGTCTTAATTTTTTAACTGTTAATTTTTCACAGAGGTGAAGTACAGAATATGCTGGAAAAATTTGGAGGTATGTTTTTGGGAGACATTTAAAGAGAGTTGTTTAAAACTGTATAATAATTGCATAATATGAAATGAGGTCACCATGTGAATATTTTTTAATGCCTTGTTTTTATTTATAGGGTTTTGCATAAATATGATTTAGCATCATAAATTTTAACCTTTTTCATGATATGAAAAGTAAACATGACACTTTAAGAATTTTAGAAAATTAGAGGGGAAAAGTCTTTTTTTTTACTTCTTTATATTGACAGAAAAGTGATTTTATATATATGCAGGCCTTTAATCCCAGCATTTGAGAGGCAGAGGCAGGCAGATCTCTGAGTTCTAGGCCAACCTGGTCTACAAAGTGAGTCCAGAACAGACAGGGCTGCACAGAGGTCCCTGCCTCAAACAAACAAACAAAATTAAAAAGAACTATTATTATTTTTATAGTAATAAAAGTAAAAAAACAACTTTAGCCAGTAAAAGATTTATAACCAGAGCAAAAGACCCTAAGTTTTAAATACTGCTTTTATACATGGTTAATTAGGAGACAGCACTCTGCTTATTTGCTTCTTTTTGAGACAGGAATTTGCTTAGGTAATCTAGGCTGGCCTTAAACTGGGAATTTCTTCAGACTTGTGGGTTCTGGGATTACAGGCATCAGTTACCTTGACTAGGTTAGGAAAATACACTTTTTTTTTTTTTTTTAACTTTTCAGGAGGGAGGTGGGCAGCACACCATGGTATATGAGTGGAGAACAAAAAACAACAACTTACTGGAGTCAGTGTCTTCTCTTACCATATGGATGGATCCTGGGGGTCACACTCAAATTGTTAGGCTTGGCTGCAAGCACCTTTACTTGTTAAGCTATCTCACCAGCCCCAAAATACTCTTTTTTTTTTTTTTTTTAAAAAAGAACAATTGTTTCTATAAGAATTATTCATACCATTAAGTCTTTATAAGAACTGCTCTATTTGGTAGAAACAAAATGTTTGCTTTATAAACTTATTTTTTAGAGTTACATCATAGTCACTTAAAGGTAACTTTTATGGTAAAAATATATGCATAGCAAACATTGAGGTATTAAATTTTTAATAAACTGCCCTATATAAATCACTGTGAACTGAGTTTGGTAGCACATACCCAGTTCTTGGACAGTAGAGGCAGGAGGGTCTCTGAATTTGATGTTAGCCTGCTTTACATGGTGAGTTCCAGACCAGACACGGCTATGTCATAAAACCTCATTTCAACAAAACAAAAAACAACAAAAACTAAAACTAAAAGAAATGATCCAGGTGTCTCACGCCTTTAATCCCAGCACTTGGGAGGCAGAGGCAGGCGGATTTCTGAGTTGGAGGCCAGCCTGGTCTACAGACTAAGTTCCAGGACAGCCAGGGCTACACAGTGAAACCCTGTCTCGAAAAACAAAAAAAAAAAAAAAAAAAAAAAACCTCCATTAAAAAGTATTCCTAGATGCATTATTTAGATATTTCACTAAGATTTCTTTTATAAAAAATGCTTAATAGTATTGATTTTTAAATTTTTATTAATAATCCTCGATTTTTTTTTTAATTTAGTTTTTTTGATAATGAGTTCTAACCGTTATACCAAGTATGGCCTAACAAATGGGGAATATACTATAAATTTAGAAATATTTAGCCTTTATTACTGCTTGCTCATAAGTCTAGCCTTGATCCTTTGTTTTATTCATTTTTATCATCCTTAAACTTAAATTTTAACTCAGTTATAAAAATAAGAATTGAGGGCTAGAGAGATGGCTCAGTGGTTAAGAGCACTGACTGTTCTTCCAGAGGTTCTGAGTTCAATTCCCAGCAACCACATGGTGGCTCACAACCATCTGTAATGGGATCTGGTGCTCTCTTCTGGTGCATCTGAAGACAGCTACAGCATACTAATATACATAAAATAAATAGAATCTTTTAAAAAAAGAAAAAAACATCTTTAAAAAAATAAGAATTGAGATAAGTTTGGATATTTTATGTATTTCTTTTTCCAAAATATCTAAGACCAGTATAACAGAATTCAGCCATTTTTGGATTTTGTAATATTTGCATAGAATTTACTGGCTAAGCTTTCCCAGTCTGAAAATCCAAACTTCTAAGTGTTCTAAAATACAAAGTATTTTTCAAAGCACATGGTGTTATTTTTAAATTAAAATGTTTTAATTCAAATTTTATGATTTGTGTATGATGTGTATGTGTGAGTGTAGGTCTACATTTGTGATAACATGTCTGTGCAGGTAAGAGGATATTTTTGGGAGTTGTCTTTCCTCTTCCACTGTGGAAGATAGCTTTCAGAGCTTGGTTTGCCCCTTCTACCATGGATTCCTGGGATCAAACTTAGGCTGTCAGGCTATGGCAAGTGTTTTTTGTTTGTTTTTCTTTATTTGTGACAGTGGATATCTGTGTTTCCTGACTGACCTGGAATTCACTATGTAGACCAGGCCGGCCTAAAATTCACAGAGACCCAGTTGCAGAGTTCTGCTTTCCAAGTGCTAGGATTAAAGACATGTGTCACTATGCCCAGTGCAATTTTTTTTTTTCTTCTGCTGAACTCCTTGGTCCCTAAATTTAATTTTAAATCTCCTTGATTTTATTGAATGAACCCATACTTATATTATTTGATTATGTGGAAGAAAATAGTTTTAACATTAAATTTCAATGTTTATTTTAAATATAGCTGACATCAACAAAGCTCTTCTTGCCAAGAGGAAAAGAATAGAAATGTATACCAAAGCTTCTTTCAAAGCCAGTAACCAGAAAATTGAGCAAATTTGGAAAACACAACAAGAGGAAATGTAAGGTTTTAAAAGAAATACATCTTTATCATTTCTTAGTATATCCTGGTGCAAATTACCTACAGAAAATAGTATCATCTGCTTGGCTTTTTCTTTCCTAATGAAGTAGTCCTATAATTTCATAGAATTGAAATGTTTCTTAGAAGTCAGTGGAGATTGCGTTTTTCTTCCTTTTAAATAATTGGGAAGTTATTAATCTATATTCATTGTGGAAATATATTACTTGAATAAAAGAAGTAAATGTCATAGAAACTACTGTTTGATAACTGAAAATATAGAAAATTCAGTTTTATAAGTAATTTACATATTTTAATCAACTTGACTATTCCTTTGTACAAAAAATCTTTACCATGCCAAAATGGGGAAGGCAACCTAAGTGAAATAATTTACTTATCAGAATTATATTCAGTAGGAAAAATGAAAAAATTCCTTGGAGATTAAAAGTAAATTTTTCTGGAAAATCTAAAATAAAACTTCCTTAGTTTCAAGAGTTAAAGCATGTGAGAAGACATGTTAGGAAAAATACTGAAATCAACATAAGTTTTTAAATTTTCCTATCAAAGTAAACTATTGTTTCCTTTTTACAGCATAAGAGATATGAATTAAATTTATTTTGAGTGTTCTTTTCACACTGGTATGAAATTTGACAGGATTGTTTTTTTTCTTTTCTTTTCTTTCTTTTTTTTTTTTTTTTACAGACAGAAGCTTAACAGTGAATATTCTCAGCAGTTTATGAGTGTGTTGCAGCAGTGGGAACTGGATATACAGAAATTTGAGGAACAAGGAGAAAAACTAACTGTTAGTATCACAATTGACTTTATAATTACTTTATTATAATTAAGCCTCAAGTAGAAATAAAGAACCTAGTCTTATATTATGTCCATAGAACTAAGACAAGTTTTATTACTCATTGTCAGGTACATGTTTTAATGTTGCCAAATGATAAACCACAGAAGTATAGGCACATACAATATTAATATCCTTAAAAGCATTGGTCTTAAGGATATCAACTGATATCCTTGCAATTTTAAGTAACAGAAACTTGTCAGTGGATAAAAGAATTACTAGTTTATATAAAAGAATCTGGAGAAAAATTAGCTTTAGATATAATGCAGTTGAATGGGGGTAGGGAAGGTTTGCTTATTATAATGTCATCTGGGCTCTGCTGCTAGGACTCCATGAACTTTTAATGTACTAAGTTAATTCTCCCAGTCCTACACTTACTACAAATTTAGTGACTGCAGAGACTGAGATGATCTTTCAATATCTTTGGCAGGAAATTCATGTGGTGGAACATGGTTAATCTAGTTTGGATCATTTGCTCATTTCTAGCCAATCACTGTAGACATAACATGGCTTACTTGTAGGTCCTTTCTCCCTTCCACCATCAATACCCCCTTCCCCCCCATAGCCCCCACCCCCCAAGTGCTAGGGACTGAATCTAGATGCTTTGTGCAGCTGCCTAAAACATGCTATCACTGAGCTATAGCCCTCATCCAGAATATGGTTTACTCTAAATTATCCAGATTGTATTATTTCTCTATCTCCACTGATGATGGAAGGTAACGCCACTCATTCCGTTTAGAGAAAGGGTCTCACTTTGTAGTCCTGGCTGACTTTGAACTCACAGAGCTCCACCTGCCTTTGCCTCCCAAGTGTATGTTTGTGTGCTGACAGGAATTAAGAGGAACAAATTTATTTCTGGTATTACAGATTAGACCTAGGCCCAAAAAACTGTTCTACCACTACACTATGTTCTTAGCCCTCCTTTTTACCTTTCATTTTGAGACAAAAACTCAAGATACCTAGATTAGTCCTGTACTAGGTAGGATTTCAACTTGTGACCTCCTGTCTCTACCTTGAAAGAAGCTAGGGGTTATAGGCCTGCAGCTCCAGGTTTGGCTACAGAGAGAAATTTAATAGTAGTAGAAGGGGGAAATTGCTAAATTCTTGAGAATGGAAAAGACAGGAAGTTAGGCTGAGTATAGTTATCCTTAGAAATGAGGAAATAGAGTTTATGAATATGAATACAAATAGATTTAGATGGGTGGTAGATATATATGATAACAAAAAACTGTTCTCTTGGATTCTGTTTGATTTAGTTATCATGTAGTGAAGAGTAATACTGCCATGTAGAGTAACTAGAATTGAGTTTTACAAGATAGGAATTTAGCTAAGTAAACGTGACAGAAGACGACTAAGTGTATATGCAGAAGAGTGGTATGCAACTTAATGTAGGAATTGAAGTAAAAGGAAGAATGCAGTTTTTAGTCCTGAACTAAGTTTGAGCTACACTATAAGAATAAAGAGTTAGCCAGAAGCAGGCATTGGTTGAATATACGGCATACTAGAGAAACCATATGTACAGTAATTAGAGCCTGGATTATAGAAACATACTTAGAATCAAATTCTACTTGAAAATAGTTAACTGTGAAACAATAAGTAATTTACTGTTATGTTTCAGTTTCCTCTACTTTGGACATGACTGATGAATACCTAAATTGAGTTTATACATACATACTTTTAAGGGACTCAAAATAGTTAATATTAATATGCAATTTATATTTTGTCATTACATAAAATACTATATAGAAAGGTTATGCTACTTATAATGAAATGGCAAAGTCTCTATAAGGATGTAAGTGAATGGATTAAAGGCACCAGAAGACAAAGTCAGTGGTGGAGAATAGATTAAGGAACCAAAAGACAAACATCAGAAAACATCTGTGTAAGACATGGAAATTACTAAGAATAAGATAGTCTTGGGGCTAGAGATGTATATCAGTTGGTAGAATCTAGCATGGACAAAGCTTTGAGCTTAATCTCCAGTACTACATAAACCAGGTGTGGGTTTTCACTTTCCACAATCTTACTCACCAAATAAAACATGTTTATAATCCCAGCATTTGAGAAATAGAGGCAGAGGGACTTAGCACTTCAAGACCATTTTTGACTACATAGTAAGTTTGAGGCCAGGTTAGACCCTGTCTCAAAACCTTAAAAACTGGATTTCCTATTCAATCTTTTATGATGGTATACTCCTGTAATCCCAGCTACTTAGGAGGCTGAGGTAGGAAAGAGTTCCAACTTCCAAGTAAGACTGTACGACACAGTGAAACCTAGACTCAAAAAAGAAATTTGGGGCTGGAGCAATGGTTCATATACGAAGAATTCTTACAGGTTTTACAGATAACGTGGGTTTGGTTCCCTGCACTCAAATGACAGCTCATAATTGCTTGTAATTCCAGTTTCAGGGGATCCAACACCCTTACACTCAGGCACACCAAACATTTTTTTAAATGTATACTCATTGACTGATAGTATTATTATAGTGCATGTTAGTGGTGAAAAGTTCTTAAACTTAGCCATAATAGTTGTTAAAATACTAGTTATTAACCTTAAACTATGCATTTAAGTTTAATATGGAATTACTTTTAGTTGAATTTTAAAATGACTACAATAGAGCTCAGAGCTAGGTGTTTCCCTACCATGAATGAAGCCCACAATAACAAAAATACTTTTACCAAATTATTATTACATTTTTTAATAATTTATAGAATCTTTTTCGACAACAACAAAAGATTTTTCAGCAGTCTAGAATTGTTCAGAGCCAGAGAATGAAAGCACTCAAACAGCTACATGAGCAGTTCATAAAGGTGAGTTATACATAGTAACATATGTTTTTGTTTTATTGTGCATCTCCTTTTGTTTTTGTTTGCCTGGCTGGCCTGGGACTTGCTATGTACACTAGGCTGGCTTCAAACTCACAGAGATTCTTTTGCCTTTTCTTCCCAAGTGCTGGTGTTAAAGGTGTGTGCCACCACACCCAGATAACTTTTTTTAAATATTATATATGAGTGTTTTTATATGTATGCCTGTACACCATGTACATGCTCACTGCCGACAGAGGTCAGAAAAAGGTAGTAGATCCTTTAAAACTAAAGTTACAGATGGTTGTGACCTGCCATGTGGGTGCTGGGAATCAAACCTAAGTCTTCTATAAGAACAAGTATTCTTAACCACTGAGCCATCTGCTGCTCCTAACATATGTTCTTATAAACCATAATTTAAGTATTGGGTTTATTTTGCAAATTCATGGGGAATATGTTTTACTTTTTAAAATTTCTATTTTAAATTGTTTGTGACCAAAGTGATAAATATGTCTGTAAAATTCTAATGTCCTGTGAAGATTATTCAAGACAGGAAATGGCAAAATAGGAATTTTACCTTTAAAAGTTCTTATACTAAGTCCATACTGTATTAAATAACATCTTTTAGCCATTGTGCTGTTTAACTGAAAATAGTAAGTCTATAAGTTATTTCTATAAGTTATAAGGTATATCTCCTTCCTGAAAACATACCTGTAGTCATCCCTTCTAAATTTTTTGTTGAACAAACTATACATGTATTCCCAGTGTATTTTCAATATGAATCACCCAGTGGAATTATTTCCATTCATTTTCAAATGTATTATAGGTCTTTTCTGGCATATTAGCTTTTAGAATTATTCCAGTTAACCACAATGACTTTATATATGCTAACTTATATATGAGAGGGTTTATCCCAAACTTTAACACAGTTGAGGATTAAAACTTTGTAAGTTGAGAATTATCTCTCGACCCATATGTATACTAGAAAACTATTCCCTAATAGTAAGTAGTTTTAAAGATAAATATGAACAGAAAAGTTCATATTTTACATATTTAATAATTATTTAAATATTTCCAAGAGACCTTGTCAGCTTGCTCTAATGTTCTCTAAGAACAATTTAATTGGTATGGCTTGAGGGAATACTTGAAAAGATTTCTTCTAATATTATCACTAAGTGTTACCATTTTGGTAAAAACTTCAGTATAATTTTAACTCCTCCATAACTTTGTTTGTTGCTTTTTTTTTTTTTTGATTTTTTTTTTTTTTTTTTTTTTTTTTTTGGTTTTTTCAAGACAAGGTTTCTCTGTGTAGTCCTGGCTGTCCTGGAACTCACTCTGTACACCAGGCTGGCCTTGAACTTAAGAGATCTGCCTGCCTCTGTCTCCTGAGTGCTGGAATTAAAGCCCTGCTCTCCTTATCCTTTATTAATATTGTTATTAAATTCTTTAGTTTCTTCTGTTTAATACATTTGTTCATTCTCTGCTTGTACTGTTTCATTTTCTCATCACACTTTGTCCTATAAAACTCTTAACTGATTTCTCTTTTCTTCGGTCTGTTCTTTGACTCTGCCCTATAATCTAAATAAAAAATATCTCCTTCCTGAAAACATACCTGTAGTCATCCCTTCTAAATTTTTTGTTGTACAAACTATACATGTACATTATTCCAAACTCTCTATATAATTGCTTTCTCTGAATCCACAGACTTACATATTTCCATGCTTTGGTTATACTATTCCTCTAGACTATTTTAACTTCCATTTTAATTAATGAAATAGTATACTTTTTATTAACTAAACAGGAATTATCTCTATGTTCCACTAGGTAGCTACATTTCTGTCCTTATAAAATTATGTTGTTTAAATAATTTTTATGATTGGAAAAAAAGAAAAGACTCACATATTACTATTTTTTTTTAGTTCTCCACAGAGCAGTATTTTCTACATAATAGGTAACAGGAAACAATATATTTGGTGAATGAGTACTAAATTTTTAAAAACTTTTTAGCTAGTGTTATGGCACATTCTTCTAAGCCTGAGACAGGATTAGGGAGTTTGAAGTGAGCTTTGTATTATGAGACCTTGTTTTGAAAAACAAAATACTAGAGCAGAGTTCAATCTATGGCATCCATATGCTAGAAGAAAGAACCCAGTACCCACAAGTTGTCTTCTAAATGAATGAAAATGTAATTTTTTAAAAAATACCTAATAATTCTCTTCTTATAACTTAATATTATAGATATTTTATTCCCTTTTGTGAGTTTAAGTCATACTGACTCTTAGTTACAATAAGTAGATTATACCCAGATGTCTTAAGAAACTTATAGAAATTTTTTAAATTGTATATACTGATAGACCTTGTAGTCTTTCTAGATTTTATTTTCTTATTCTTTTGAGACAAGATTTTACATTGCCCAGACTAGCCTCAAATTTGCAATTCTCTCATTTAGCTCCCTTTATCATTTTCTATCACCTTGACCTTAGTTCATTAAACTATTGTTTTGGGCAATGAAGTTACGGTTGTGCTTTAATTGTATTTGAATAATGTGTGATATATTTACTTGTTTATAGTGGGAAATTTGGTCTGTATGAGTTACTTAGAATGTTGGGATAAGTAATGAGCTTTTCTGAATGAAAATATTTTTACTTTTAGAAGATTTTATAATTTAGAACCTCTGGTTAAAAGTTGCAGTTTATAACTAAAGTGGCCTTTTTGTGTTTTAGAGTTTGGAAGATGTGGAGAAGAATAATGATAATCTATTTACTGGTACACAAAGTGAACTTAAAAAAGAAATGGCTATGTTGCAAAAAAAAGTTATGATGGAAACTGTAAGTTCTATTTTATATTGCAAAGATAGGGATTAATGGAGGCACTGAAATGTTTTATTTGCTGAAAATTTTATAACATTTAACTAAAAATTAAACGTTTCATATCTCCTTTCATGAAACAGCAGCAGCAAGAGATGGCAAATGTTCGAAAGTCTCTTCAATCCATGTTATTCTGATGAGTCTTTGAAGAAAGAACTTGAACCTATGTAATATGATACAATTAAAACATTAGCTAAGAGGCATGCCTTTAGTAATTATAGTTTAAACTATAACATTCGAAATCATTAGCTTGTTTAAGTGGAAGATTTTTGTTCCTGTTAACTTCTAAATAAACCTAAACAACTGTGTAAGTAGCAGCTATTCCAATGTATCAAGCTTTCAGGGTTTTTTTTGTTTGTTTTAATAGTTGTTCTCTCTACTATTGTATCAATAAAGATGATTTAAATTTATGTTTTGGTTTCAGTGTATCTCTTAACAGTCCCAAGGTACAAAATTCCAAGTATAGATGGTTCTGGGTTTTTTGTTTATTTCTATAGAGTCTATCCCTCTTGCCCAGATTAGTCTCAAACTTTTAGGAGTAAAAGATCTTTATACCTCAGCCTCCCAAGTAGTAGGAACAAATGCATGCCACCACTTGCGGCTTACACTGTTCTCCTTTAAGGAAAAAACCCTACAGAATCTGTTTTGTGTGTACATCTTTATATGTTTACTAAAATAATAGATTGCCAATTCTAAGAAAAGAATCTATAGTTTATTAAAAGAACTTAAGCTTGTGTCTTGGAATAAATTATAAATGCTAAAATAATTAAAAACCTGAAAAATAATTAAAACACCTGAAAAGATTTCTAAATATTAGTTTTAATACATAGATTTATATTTCACTTCTGCAAGTTCATTAAGATACCATTTAATTGCCTAGTCTATGCTTAAATGATACATGCCCTTAGTAATTATTAAGAGCATTAACACAGCTAAAGTTATTTATGGTTTAAGTACTTTATATCTGTCTTCAAATATATATTTCCTAGGTATCTTTTCCATTGTAATATTCAGTAAATATACTAAATCTTGATTTCATATTCATTTCTAAACTTGAACTGTTTTTAATTTTAAAAATAGGCATTTATGCCGGGCGGTGGTGGCGCACACCTTTAATCCCAGCACTTGGGAGGCAGAGGCAGGCAGATTTCTGAGTTCGAGGCCAGCCTGGTCTATAGAGTGAGTTCCAGGATAGCCAAGGCTACACAGAGAAACCCTGTCTCAAAAAAAAAAAAAGGCATTTATATAGAGAAACTTATAAAAATTTCATACATGTTGAGTTATTTCAACATTTCTTTAAAGTCATTTGAGCTTCCTAGTTTTGCCGAAACTGCATTCAATGAATCATTCAGAAAAGAAAAACATATCCATTAGAAGGAAAACTATCTTTTTAAACAAATTTTGTTCTACAACCCATCTTTTAAAGATTTTATACAAGTCTATATAATACTCTTTTTATTGTCTAGGAAGAAATTACCTTTCTACTACTAGCTTTGACATTAAAAAGGACAGTTCAATTCTTTAGTTCCTTTTTATTTGAGGTGGGTGTGGTGGGCATTGCTAGTAGATCAAGCCAGGGCCTCACCCATGCTCAGCATTCACTCTTCCACTTAGCTATGTCTACAACATGGAATATAAACTTTATCATTCTTACTTTTAAGATCTTTGAGAATCTTACCCAGGAGTTAGAGATATACTTCAGAGTGTTTTCTCTGTATTCACGTATTTTTTTACCTTTTGAGAAACATAGACTTTTTCAAATCTCCTTTTCTTGCTTGGAATACTTAAAATACATGTTTACACTATTTGTCTGATTCTTTCATTATATGGTATAAAGCGTATGGAAAATTTGTATGAAATTAGAAATAAGGTCATATGGGTCATAAGGTCTGAAGAGTGTTAAGATAATTGTGGTATTTATAAAGAGAATCCTAAGTATTTTCAAATGAGAATAGAAAAGATAATCAGTACCTAATGTACCTAGTATTGAATACAGACACATTTTTTCCCCCTTACACCTTTTTTGCCATTTTTACCAATTTCCTTTCCTATCAATTCTTTGAGCTACTTTTTTGTCTTTCTTTGTGGACTGAAGGCTCATCCCCTGCCCCCATGGAAATAAATTATTTACTTGGACTGTTTAAGGCACAAGTTCCTCTCAAAGATTCATGTTACGCTTAATTAGTTCAACAGAATCCCACAACCATTGTTTTAAATTCTAGATAGTATACTAAAGTATGTCTATAACTAGCATACCTCTTTTGAACAATGGTTAGTACATACAAATATCTCAGTATATCACTTACTCAATTATAGTATCATTAGATACTTAGTATTATAAGCTTACTTTTCAAGTTTTATCAATCAAATGCCACTGCCAAGATGGCTAGAAGTTCTTTTAAGTTCTGAATATTTGTGTAAGCCTTTGGCAATCAAAACCCCGAGTCTGATAGGTGTTTTGTAGACATAGTGCTATTTAGACTTATTGGGGTATAATTTCTTATTACCCTTAATATTTAAATTTATTTTTTGTTCTTGTTTCTAATGCATACATTATATTTCATTGATTAAAGTATGTGATAAAATAAGTCAATGACAAGGGATTCATTATTGATGTAGATATAATGGCAGCTACAGATTTATGTTTTATATTTAAACATAACCTTATAGATAGTATACTAGCCTCCTGCATAGGGGGATATCCTTCATACATAGGTTCCCCTAACTGCTTCTCCTCTTTTCCTTGGGTTACTAGTCAGTCAATATGCTTGTGAACCTGTTCAGGTGCTTGTTGACATGAAGTCTTGAAGATATTTAGATGAAGGTGTCTTGAAATTTGCAGGCACAAAGAACTAAAGTATATCATCATATCAAATGAAGAAATGACCTTTGGAAGCAAAACAGAAAATATAAAATGGGTTATGATTCATCTTTTCTAAAAATACAATTAATTTTCTATTAGCCTCAAAATTCCTAACTAAAAATACTGTATTTTAAAGTGCATACCTTTCATGTTCTTTTGTTGTTTTTGTTTTTGTTTTTAAAAAAATAAAGTCTGGGCTATATAGTCCTGGTTGGCCTTTTGACTATGTAGCCCAGGCTGGCCTTAAACTCATGTCACTCCTCTTACTTCAGCTTCCCAAGTGCTGGAGTTACAAGCATGTGCCACAATGTTCAGATATTCTGTGTATTTATAAAAACTGAAGCATAGAGGTAAAAAGACTACAAATGCTCAAAAGTAGAAGGACCTAAGTATTTGATTCCACATTCTACCAGCTTTCTGCCATTGAATGAAGCCACAAATTTCCTATCAGAAGGGGCTGTTCACATATTTTTAGTCCTTTGACATTAAAAATTTAAAAGGCCTAGAAAAGGGGCAGTAGTTGAGGGAAGCATACATAAAATTCTGTTATATTAAAAAATTAAAGGGTAATGTGTGAGATTAGAGCCAAATACCTTAAGAAAATAAAGCCCAGAAAAACTACTGATTGATGTTGGTCATAGATGCCTCAGTAGAAAGAGTACTTTCTACTCTTTTAGTATTTTCTGAAGGAGTAAAGGTAAGCTCCACAATCAAAATTATATGAGCAATGGAAATTGGACTCATTGGATTTATTTTTAAAAAGAACATGAGTTAGGAGGGGTGTCTGTTAGATGGGTGAAGATGGACCTGGGAAGAATTAGGGAAATGAGTATTGATAAATATAATCAAAATACATCATATGAGTGTTTGAAATTCTCAAAAGTTTTTTTTTTTTTTTTTTTTTTTTTTTTCGAGACAGGGTTTCTTTGAGTAGCCTTGGCTGTTCTGGAACTCACTCTGCAGACCAGGCTGGCCTTGAACTCAGAAATCCGCCTGCCTCTGGGATTAAAGGCATGCGCCACCACCGCCCGGGGGGGGGGGGGGGAGAGTTCTTTTTTAAAAATCCTTATATCAAGTTTTTAAGATACCTTGAGTAATTTCCCATTTTGATTGTTTTACATCTACAAATTTGATTAATTTAGGTTGTTTTGGAGCCATAAAAATAGATAGCAAATTAAAAGAAATTAGTTATCACTTTTCAGAATATTTCTTTAAAACATCCACTATTCACAAGAAAGAATTAAAAAAATATCACTACTGGGAATAATAGAAGACTAAATGGAATATCAATTTACAGAAGCTATTCATTTACTCCAGGAAGTTAATGTGTAACCTACTGAAGGGACATTAAATCCCAGTGCTTATGCACAGAACAGAGAACAGATTTTTAAAATACCTAACTCTAGCAACAAAATAGTTAATGTAAATTAGCAAAAGATTTGTTGCAGACTCTAAACATCCACATATATTACTAGCAATTTAATAAAAGCTAGTGAGGGAGATATATGAGTTATAGATCAGGAAAATATAGTAAAATTATCTTACCCACCATAAAACTTAGTACCAACCATAAAGATAGATCTTATTACTACAAATATTTATATATATATATTATATATAAATTAAAGTGAGAAAGTACTTACCATTGCTATCCATAGAATAACATATTCATCTATAAAATTATTAAAGTATTGGTCTAAAAATAAAAGACCTGGCCCAATAAAGACAGTGTCTTGAAGATATAGTTCACTTTTCGTCATGTGTGCTATCTATAAAAGAGCAAATAAAATAATTTCACTATTAAGTTTTAAATATTTTTGCTCTAATTTTTTAGGGCACAAGACATTAATTCACTATTAAGACAATTCCACTTCATATTTGATAAAGGAATACTTAATATAAATCTCATTCATGAAAGGTTAACATTAAAAGTTCTAATCTTTAAGTGCCTTGATATCAGAAAATTACAATTGACTATTATTGAAAAAGGAATTGAATACACTATTAACTCACAGTTTTATCTGGAGCACAAACAGCTATTTGTTATGCTGCTGACATCATAAAGGAAAACCAACATTTTATAAGAAATTGTGCCCAGATTTGTGGTTTAAGACTATAATATTTATATATCATGAATTTTATTATAAAAGAATTTCTTACCACCAATTTTTGTGCAACTTTAGCGAAGACACATCCAAACATTAAAGTATAAAGGCAAGGGTGTTTTTCAAACACATTTGTTGCAGACTTTTTATAGATCATTATTGCCAATATAATGATTAATCCTATGTGGAGTCCAGGTGACAAGACACTAGTACCCTGAGAGATAAAAGGAAAACAATTACGACTTGTCATCAAAAGATAATATAAAGTATGACTGATAGTAAATGTTTAAGACCTGTGAATACAGAAAAATGATATATAATGACATACTATAATGTTTCTCTCTCTCTCTCTCTCTTTCTCACACACACACACACACACACACACACACACTGGTTATCCTCTGACCAGAAAAGCCCCAGTAAATTACCAGAATGTGCTTTCACTTTCATTTCTTGGGCATTTTAATCTTAATTTTAGTACAGACAAGATCATGATTTTTTGGAATATATTCTTTGTAAAGTAGAGGAAGCAATCAACTCTGGGACAAACCATAATCACACGAGGCCATGGTTATGACCGTGGGAGTTTGGAAGAGGGCCAGGATAGTGATGGGCCAGACCCAAGAGATTAATCACTAATGCAATCTGTCAAATAGAGACTTCTTTCTAGCAGGTATAAATGAGACAGAAGGTCAAGAATTCTTAAACTATTTCAAGCCTTGGTAGCTGGACTGTACCCTTTTGTGGTAAGTCAAACCCAGTCTTGGATATAGGGGTACCACTGCTGTATGCCAAGCAGCTACTTGAAAGTTGCTGTAATACAGTATTGACGATCTGGATTACAAGACTCTTGAAGACAATTTAGGTATTTCATACTCTCTAAACTGCCATTTTTTTTTTTTACACAGAGCAGCAGATACACTGAATGTTAACTCTTCATATAAAATACATTTTTCTCAAGTGTTCTTTGTGTAATAGTAGCTTCTAGTCTAGTGGGTTATTACAGGGGCTGGGAATCTATGATTATTTCTGGGTATGAAACACCAACCCCAGCAATGAGACACTTGGTGGCTACAGGAAGCAAGGTCTTTCAGCCAACAAGATACTCTTGTGGAGGAGAGGAAAAGGGCTTCAATCAAAAGGGACTATTTTTGCAGAGTTATCCACTGACCAGTAACCCTTTGCTTTCTATATCCTGGGGAAGGAGAGGCTATTCTCAGGTTACAGATAGCAAGATTTATACAGTCCTAGAAAGTTTAACAGTACCTGCTCTCTAGGAGAGTAGGCAGGAAAAAGAATATTGCAAACTTTTTTTTTTTTTGAGACAGAGTCTCTTGTGGGCCAAATTGGCCTAAAATTCATTGTCACTCAACCTTGATCCTCCTGCCACCACCTATCAAATGCTGATATTTTAAGCATGGCTTAAAGCAACAAGCCTGGCTTTGAACATCTATTTTGTGTAAACAACTAGAGAATAAAGAATATAGCTAGTATATGACCTAATTCAAACTTTCTCAGAATCTTTGGGTTATACAGAAAATGGTATGGCACAACAGATATTGATTCAAATTTTATATATACATGCTCTAGCAACAAAATTGACAATTAGATTTACTATATCAATTTTTACTAAGTCAAAGGCCATTAATATTTAGGTCTGTCAAAGAATTTTTGTAAAAGTGTCAAAATAAAACTTGTTAACTACAAAATATGAGAATCATTGATTAGGAAGGGCTCAATTTAACCCTGTTTTCTTTCTACATATAAACTTATATATTCTAGGTCATTAAACTTTATTCAGTATAAATCAACTCTTATCCTAAACAAAATGTTGAAATCCCCTTAGCACTGAGACTTACTGACTCCATAACCACCAATGTGTTCATTAAAACAACCTAATTCTTTAAAGTTTTTGTTTTAAGCTAGAATTAACTATAAATTATAGCCAGAACAATACAAAGAGACCCTGCCTCAAAAATTTTTCTAAACCTTGTTCTAAGTAATAATATTAGGTAATAGTACTTTGTATGTTTTATATATTATGCTCTTCTCTTTAATTCAATTTTATTTGTTTGTTTGTTTGTTTGTTTGTTTTATTTATTTTTTTAGTTTCTCTGTGTAGTCCTGGGTGTCCTGGAACTCACTCTGTAGACCAGGCTGGCCTCGAACTCAGAAATCCCCGTCTCTGCCTCCCAAGTGCTGGGATTAAAGGTGTGTACCACCACGGCCGGCTTTAATTCAATTTTAAACATCTGCACCAGTCCCAGTGTTTGGGAGGGTCAGGCATGGGAATGTGAGGCCAGCTTGAGCTATATAATGAGATCCTAGTTTGTCTATTTTCTAGTTGAAAACTCACCTTTGTCAGTTAGAAATTACTTCCTAGTAATTCATATTTTAAACATTTAATAATTATCTCTTGGTAAAATATTCTCTACATGGATATTGAATCTTACTAAATCTAATTTTCTTTATTGAAACTTATTCTGTCCCTGTTGTTGCTCTATTTTATTACCCATGCTCAAGCAATATCTATTCCCAAGTCCCTAAGGCACAGCATTATACTAAGGTCAGCAGAAAAAAATCTCAAAGACAGTTTTATAAATAGATGAGAACCTGTATATCTAAATTAATTTTATCATTTGGTGTCTTATAACTTGCTTTTGAATTATAAACGATACCCTAAAAATTTGAGACTTTATTAATTATGGAAGTCTTTTGAAACTGTCTTAAGAGCAAGTTTACAGGTTATTTGGGAAGAAGAGAATTCTTGTAATTAAAAATACTCTATCTTCTGTTTATTACTTTTAGTAATTAAATCTTATTCTAGTTGGGTATAGTAAGTTTGAGGCTGGCCTGGGCTACACAGCAAGCTTCAGAGCTCTCAGATCTACTGAGAGAGACCCTGTCTCTCCCAAACAAACAAGCAAACAAAGAAACAAAACAAAACTAAAATTAAACCTTGTTTTAATCAATAAACCCTTAAGGACAGACCTTTTGAGGCATAGAACCAAAGAAACTGGAGGATGCTATAGTTAAAGTCATTCTTACAAGCCATTCTAACAGCCTTGCAAAACCTAGCATCATCTGAGTACATGCTACCCTCTTATGGCCAACTATACTGAAGATAAGAGACTTTAACCATGTAGATATCAAAAGTGTCAGAAGTTGTCTTCTTTTGACTTAAACGTCCTGACTTTTTAAAACAAATTGAATAAATCTACAAATTATGATAGCATAAGCAAAATAGAAAGAACACAGATGGGTGGATGTATTCAAGAATGAGGTTAAAATTTTAATCCCAAATCATCAGGCTAATTCCTGAAAGTATATTTCAGTAAAAATTTCAATAAAATGTATAAATCATAAATTATTCCATCTATGAAACCTTTGATCTTGGGAATCAATCCAGAACTAATGCTCTACTCTCCATGCTGCTGGTTTGGTCCAGGCACAAAATGAAAGCAAACAGACTGCACCGGGAATGCTTACAGTTACTATGTGCAGTTACAAAGCACCAAAAGAAAGAAAAATGTGTTAAGTCTAAACTGTTTTTAAAATGCTTTTGTGTTAAGTGTCACACAAACTCTTCAAGATAATTGCTTTCTTTCTCCATTCTTGAGTTTTAGGGCATTAGACTATCTTTTTATTTAGTGAAAATTTATTACGTATTACTATTGAAAGGTGACGAAAGTATTGTCTTACTGCAATAGTAGATCCATTCTTGCCAACACCACCATGGAGGATCACATGGAAATAATTTGAACAGGAAAATATTAATCCACCTACAACTCCAAGAACTGGAACGATCTTCAGTTTTATTTCTAGAATAGGTATCTTTGTGGGTAGAGGAAACAAACAAACCATTAATAGAATAGAATTTGTCTTCCTATTAAACAATAAGAAACATGACAGGATTGTGTACAACGGGCTACCCCTTTCCACAAAAACCAAACCTGAGCTTCTGCAATGTGAACAGGAACTTTTCTGAGACTGCTTTACTAACTGAAAAATGAATCCACCAAATCAGTTCAGTTCGTTTATAGGATTATAATCAAACAGTTAATTTCCCAAGGCTTTATCTGACTTAGACATAAGAAAGCATAGCTCACAGGAACTTAGTAGCTTCTAAAAGGCAGCACCACAGAAAAGGCAGGCAGATTCCATGGTCTGCCCTGTACATGTGATGAATACCATGTGTGTGCATGCAAAAAGACTGTGGAGTTAAGGCCCAAGGTTAAACCTCTAGAAACATATTTACCTGTTGATCAACTGTTGTTCAAGACAACTTCCAAAGGCAGCAAAGGATTTAAAAACAGTAATAATGAGTTGCTGGATGCTACAAACTGTTAGACTTTGAAAGTAGACTTTGAGAAATGATGTCCAAATTTATGCAAACTAGAGGATAACACTAAATGTAGATAACCGTATCATAGTGTGAGATTTTTTTTCCCCATGTGTTATTGCCAAAAACCCTAAATGATGAAACAAGTTTAAGATTCAATTGCAAGTTGAAGACAAGTGCATCTGACTTAATGACTAGAACTGCCAACTGCTTCTTGGTCCACACTCAGCAGCCAATGAATTCAGGTCAGTGGTAGAATATCCTGGATTCTATTGTTCATAGGGGAAGGAGTGGGAATGCCTTTGAGAAAGAATAAAGGGCTACTTGAGAGTATGTGAAAAGCCTGTTTCTGACCTTATGGGTATGAAAAGTAACTGAGCTGGGTGGTGGTGGCGCACTCCTTTAATCCCAGCACTTGGGAGGCAGAGGCAGGCGGATTTCTGAGTTCAAGGCCAGCCTGGTCTACAGAGTGAGTTCCAGGACAGCCAGGGCTACACAGAGAAACCCTGTCTTGGAAAACCAAAAAAAAAAAGAAAAGAAAATTACTGAGACTCTGAAACAGGTAAGTGCCACAGGGAAATTTTTCATTATTTTAAAGTAAGGTTTGATTTCTAAAAAACTGTATGCCTATGTGTTTGATGCATATGCATTGAGGCAGAGCATATTTAGGGATAAATTTCAAATTTCAAATATATTTTATTAATTCTATTAAAAATATTTGTAATTTTTTTAAAGATTTATTTATTATTATATGTAAGTACACTATAGCTGTCTTCAGACACACCAGAAGAGGGTGTCAGATCTCATTATGGATGGTTGTGAGCCACTATGTTGTTGCTGGGATTTGAACTCTGGACCTTCAGAAGAGCAGTCAGTGCTCTTAATCACTGAGCCATCGCTCCAGCCCAAAATATTTGGAATTTCAGCACATTTTTTCCTCTTTTGTATTAGGAAAATAGGGAGATTTTCTTCTATGCAATAAAGCATTCATTACAGAAGTAAATGTCATATAAAGATAGCATACAGAATATTAATATTATTAAATGAAAGAAAAAGCTTACAAAAGATAGTGAATGTTAAATATAACTCCAAGGATTTCTAAAGACAGGCAATAATCTAGTATCTTCCTATGCACATAAAAAGCATTTAAATATAAATTTAAATATTTAGGTTTACCATATAGTCCCACATTGTTGCTCCTCCAAATGTAGACAACATAAAGACGATCACTAAAGCTACCTGGATCTCAGTTACATCCACCCTACAGAGGAAGAACAAAAAGCAGGGAGTGTTTATAAACAAAGTTCTTGAACATGAAGGTGAGTTATCACATGCTCTATGACACAGATGCAAACAAACCATACAGACCTGGTTGGTTTTTAACCTTTATGCATTTATACCTCTCACTGAATTCTGTATCAGCTTACTATGCTGGGTGGACAAGAACATTTGTTCTCACACAGATGAAGATCAGTATAGGCAGAGAAAAAAATTGCTGTATAGCATGTACAGATTACGATAAGTTACTCAAACTATAGAAACAAGACTTTTTTGAGGATTTTAAAATTCCACTTATATTCCAATCACACCCTACTTCTTCCTCTCTTTCCAGTCCCACCCTTACAAATCCCTCCTCTCATTGTCCCCTTCCATTCTCCTTAGAGGGGACATCAAGGTATCTTGGTGTACTACCCAGACGTATATTTTCTACTTGATGTATTTGTGTGATTT
>JADRCD010199830.1:27500-33712 GCA_019843815.1 Montemys delectorum
ATGGTGTTGGAGAGGGAGCTGAGAGTTTCACATCTGGATCAGCAGACAACAGCAAGAGAAAGAGAGACACTAGGCCTGGCTTGAGCTTTTGGAACCCCAAAGCTCAGCCCCAATGACACACTTCCTCCAAAAAAAAACCAAACCCCACACCTACTCCAACAAGGCCACAGCTTTTGATTCCATCAAACAGTGTCACTCCAGAATGACCAACCATTCCACTCTAAAAGCCAGTGGAGGATATTCTTATTCAAACCACCACACCAGTCATTTGTAAAAGAGCCTTAAACATACTTCTGACATTTTGTATTATATATTTATGTGAAATATCACTGCTAATTACAAAACCAAACATATGATTGTCCCTGAAAATGTTGAAGATGCTCTATGTCCTCTAATATCAAATGATCAAGATTTATTCTTTAGTTAAAAATAAATAAGCACATCTAACTCATTAGAATGCAAATCTGCTCTTGTCTTTATTGCTTTACTTTATGTATGGGTGTTTTGCCAGCGTTTATGCCTGTGTGCCACTTGCATGGCTGGTGCCCACAGAGCGGGAAATGTGTTAGATCCCTAGAACCTGAGTTACAGATAGCAATGAAGCACCATGTGGGAATGGAACCTAGGTTGGAGACACCTCTCCAACCCCATTGCTTATGTCTTTAATAAACCATGCATATTTGTGTTTTTGTTTTAAAATAAGATTAATTATGATTGTTATCAGTAAATGTTTTTTATCTATTTTACAAGCTTATATACCATATTACATATAGTTGTTTCTCAGGAATAAAGGGATCATGAGTAGAAATAGCCTAAGCAGTCCTGTTCTAGAGCAAGTCTTCATGCTCCTAAAATACTGGTTCGAGAATTTCATCTGCAACTTTATATCCTCTCAGTAATTTTACCTCTGTCTTTAAGACTATCTTCTTATATGATAAATCTATATCTCCAATCTACATCTTTTCCCTTGAATTTCACATTTTTCTGTCTACCTACTTTACACCTTTGCTTTGATACCTGTTTTTAGATATGAGAGGAATAATAATTTCTTAGCAAATATAGTAAATGTAGGGATTAGGTTTTTTAAAAGATATGGAAGAAAACTTCTTGACTGAGTTATTTGGGGCACAGTTAAAGGCATAAAGTGGACTTACTCTTAACACACAAACAAAAACGTGAAAAACAACATCTAGTACTCGCAACATCAACGGCAAGCAAACACAAACTTCCAGCCTATCTGAGAACTGGTCAAAGTAAACACACTAATGTTATGTATAATACCATGCAGAAGAGAAGGAAGAGGAGTGTTAACATCTGCTAAAGACCTGTATGTTATATGAGCTTTAAATTATTTTGAGGTGGTTTTTGTTTGGATTTTTTCTTTGGGTGGGGAGCAGGGAATTAAAATGATTTCTCAATATCTGTATTGGAACAACTGACTATCCTAGAACAGCTGACTACCTCAGAGTGAATACTCTTACCTACAACACTTACAACTCAATATCTGTGTTGCGGTATTTTCAGTAACAGTCAGAATTATATGTGACCTATCCACAACTAGCATGGGTTTTAACTAGCAACTAGAAGCAGCAGAAAAGTGGGTAGTTATCAAGGAATGAACCTTCTTTAGATAAAAGTAAAGAACATATACGAAAAATGAGAAATGAGCCAGGCTGGAGAAATGGCTCACTGGTTAAAAGTACTGGCTGTTCTTTCAGAGGTCCTGAGTTCAATTCCAGCAACCACATGGCACAACAATCTATCTGTAATGGGATCTGATGCCCTCTTCTGGTGTATCTGAAGACAGCTATGGTGTACTCATATACATAAGATAAATAACTCTTTTAAAAAAGAGAAATGAGCTTCACCATAAGTTTTTAATGAAATTTACGTTAAACTTTGTCCTATGTCCATGTCATTTAAGGGCATATTAGGTACAGGTGTGTTCATGTACAAATACACACCAATCCTCAACAGACAGCCCAGCATCTGTTTATGTGCTAGCAAAAAGATGTCTAAGGAGGAGGCACCCAAGGCATATGTACCAAGCAGTATGTAGCTCTAGCCTCTATAGGGTATTCTCATGTTAGTTCACCTGTCTCTCATAGCTGAGTCTTTGGATCATCTTTTGTTGGTGACTACTGTCAAAGGGGTTCCCCTCTTTTATAGTATATGATAATTTGACAAAAAAAAAAAACATTTTTAGCTAGGCATGGTGGCATATGCCTTTAATCCCAGCACTTAGCAGAGGCAATTGGATCTCTATGAGTGTGAGGCCAACCTTGTGTACATAATGAATTCCAGGCCAGTCAGGGCTATATACATAACCCTATCTAAAGTATGTTTTGTTTTTGTATTTAAAATTCTTCAACAACAATAGAAAAAATTCTTAGATTCTACATCACATTATTTTATGAGCCCAATAGTGTTTAGGTACTGTAAATCCTTTTTTTTATAGTTTGGTACAATAAATAAAATAAAAATTATTTTATTTTCTATCCCAACTATCCTTATATGAACTTGTAAGTCAGAGAAAATTGGAAGAAAAATATATTGTCAAATAATATAACTATAGATGCTAGAAAAAAATACTATTATCAAATAATATAGCTATGACATGCAGGATACCAGAGCAATTATAGGTGTGGCACTCATGGCTATTCCGATAAATTACAAGAATTTTAGTTACTGAACACAGCTTTGTCTTCATATGAGCAGATGCCATTATAGATTATAAAAATGAACTTGGGTTGCATTGTAAAATATAGAACTTAAGAAATATGCTTGGGGGCTTGAGAGATGGCTTAGTGATTAAGAGCACTGACTACTCTTCCAGAGGTCCTGAATTCAATTCCCAGCAACCACATGGTGGCTCACAACCAACTGTAACAGGATCCAATGCCCTTTCTGGTGTGTCTGAAGACAGCAACCATGTATGTTCTCACATACATAAAATAAATAAATCTAAAAAGAAGGAAGAAAGAAAGAAAGGAAGGAAGGAAGGAAGGAAGGGAGAGAGAGAGAGAGAGAGAGAGAGAGAGAGAGAGAGAGAGAAAGAGAGAGAGAGAAAGAGAGAGAAAAAAAAAGCATGCTTACCTTCCAAATCTCAACACTCCTGAGACGTAAGTCTGCCAGTGAGCACAATAAAACATGAACATCCCAACGAAAGAGCAGAAGAACAACCAGTCAGGATGTGTTCCTAGGCGAATAGCAATTGAAGCGCCGATGGACATAAATACTGAAAAACCAAGTTTAGGAACAGTTAAGAAATAAAACCAAGTATTGAGTTAACCTGCTTAGAAATACGGTTTTAAGGGACTTAAATTCTGGCATTAAATACAAAACACTTAAGAAAAATGGTGAATTCTTTTTATAATGCAAAATTCAAGTTTTGTTTGTTTGTTTATATAGATTTACAGATGAATGGACAACTTAGTGAAAACCTGGGTCAAAAAAGTCAAAGGACCTAGTAGACCTCAGTGGTAGACCAGTTGCCTAGCAGGCAGAGAGCTCTAGTTTCAACTGTCTGAAAACAAACAGTAAAATGCACTCAACCATAGGGTTGGGCCAGACTGCTTGAGTGAGGAAGGTGTGTTTCTGAGATCTGGACAGTTCATTTACAGGCAGACTTTATGAAGGGGACAACTGTTTCTGAGTTAAAGGGCTCAAGAAGAGGGAGGAGGGAATCCAGGAATGGACTGTGATTTTTATCTTTCCTGTCTTTATTTGTTCTTTTCAGGATGTGGCATGGCATTGGATGACAGAAACAGATAATTTTGCAAGACTACTGATATAGAGAATTACACTTAAGCAAAGGGTAGTGAGGGGTCATTTTGGTCCCAGCCAGGTTTAGCGTGAAGCTCTGTGGTTGTAGCAGCCACTCTGAGGATACCCTGTCTTTATGCTCTTTGCCTAGACAGCCCAGCTCATTGCCCATCAAGAAAGTTTGTCTTTTTAACCTTAAGAAGTTAAAGAGGGACAAAGATCCACTCTCTATAATTACTTCTGGTTAATGCTGCACTATTGACCATGTATACTAAGAAGCATGAGGATTTTAGCTGTCTGACCCAAGGGGAGTTGGAGGCATTATATGCAGGAGCAGGCTGAAAGCTAACAAGATCATTTTAGCACAAAAGGAGTTTTTGAACATACTGTTAAAATATGCTGGGCAAAGCTGCCCCAAATATCTATCTATGCAAAACACTGACAACTCAAATAGCTCAGATTTGTTGTTGAGAAACCAAAGAGGAAAGGCAAAACCTCATTAATTTACCTGTGGAAAGAGAGTCACAACCATGATCAAACAGTTCCCCTAAAGGAGAGCAAGAGTTTGTCCTTCTGGCTTGTTTCCCATCAATGGCATCCAGTGACTGGTAGATAAAGAGTCCCAGGGCGCATAAAAGGTATGTCCAGTATGGTGCCTACAAAGAAATATGACCGACAAGAATAAGTGACAAGCTAGCTTTTGTATGAAAACATAATGCTAAGTGCTAAGCAGCTTCAGACTCTGCTCTAGATTCCAAGTCCACAGCTTCTCTAATATTCCTGTACTTATCAAAGGCACTTGTATGACATTTTTCAGGAAGTTGTTGCTGTAAGACTTTCAAGGCAAACAGCAGACCTGTCTGTGCCTGCTCGTGATGGAAATTGGAGACTGGCTTTACTCTCTCACCATGGCAAGCAACCTGAGATCTAAGAGAAAGAAACAGACGCAAACCCTTTGGCTGCTCCAGCTGACTGTCATTTCCATGTCACAACACAGGAATGGAGACACAGACGGAGCCCTTCATCTGTATTGAGAAAATGGAGGAAGCCAGAATCTGTGCAGCAAAGAAGCCAGGAGGCAGCTGTGCTGAGGGGACCTCAGGCTGGAAAGGCTTCCTCCGAGTCTCTGGCTAAGAACTGACCTGTGCCTCAATGAGACAAGACTATTTAACCAGGACCAGGGAAAGAAGTCCCAGGAAGTGGAGGTCAAACACTTCTCAGACCTCACACAGAGCTGGGGAGAAGTCATATTTCCCATCAGGCACTTCAGAAAGACCTTGTGATGTGTGGAACACAGAATAGTTCTTAGAAGTATACTACCTTGGAGCCATCAAAATTAGCCCTGGACCAGGGATTTTCTAGATATCTCTAACAACACCTACAAGACAGTCTTTAGAACAGCAATTCTCAACCTATGGTTAAGACTCCCTTAGGAGTCAAATGACCCTTTCACAGGGGTCGCCTAGGGCAGATATTTACACTATGTTTCATAACAGTAGCAAAATTACAGTTATGGGGTAGCAAGGAAAATAATTTTATGGCTGAGTGTCACCATAATATGAAGAACTGCATTAAAGGGTCACAGCATTAAGAAGGCTGAGGACCACTGGTTTAGAGGATCCAATTAATTCTCCATAACTTAACTGCTACCAACGCAGACCACACCTGAGGGGGTAAAAATCCACAAGGGACCCAATCAAAAACGAGCAGTCATGAAAGCAGCAGAATAGGACACAGAGTAGTAAAATCAATCAGTACAGTGATATTCAAGAACGTAAGAATAATAGGAGCAGACATTAAGGAAGTGATTACAAATACGCTCCATATTTTAAAGAAGGTAGAGAAAATTTACAAAAGAGAAAATGGAAGAAAAGATATAAAGAGAAACTCTAGAAGTGAAAAGTGTAGAATCTGCTCTGTAAAACACCTTGGGTGTGAATAATTTACATTAGACACTATGCAAGGAAAGATCAGTGAACTGGCAGGCAGACTAGACGAAAACTATCCAAAACACTGCACAGGCAAGAGACTAAAGTACCCGGACTTGGCACAGGATTGCCCCTGGGGGAATAGAAAAAGACATACGTGTGTGTGCTTCAGAAAGAAGAGGGATAGGCGGGTCATAAAAATGAAGGCAAACAATGACGGAAATATTTCCACATATTATGAAACTTACAAACCTACATATATGAGAAGATCAACAAAGTCCATGCAAAATAGACAGTTTTAAAACCAACCAAGAAGCATTGAAGACAGTAAAACAGGAGAGTGATGGATTCAAGGTTCACAGCAAGCTCTAGGCTAGCTGAGGCAATACTGCAAGATTCTATTTCATTCCCCTATACATGTCCATGCACACGCATGCACGTGCCCACACTCTACCAAGACAAATACTACTATTACTACCACTACTACTACTACTATTACTACTACTACTACTACTACTA
>JADRCD010199831.1:0-13432 GCA_019843815.1 Montemys delectorum
TATATGAATACACAAGTATGAATGTTTTAGTAAGCCTACACAGATGCACATATAGGCCAGGGAATAGCATATATGTGTTCCAACGTTCCATGGGATAGGGTCCCTCATTGGCCTGGAGCTCATTGATTTGACTATACTAGCCAGCCAGCAGGCCTTAAGGACCTTCCTGTTACTCACCTGTTCAGTACTGTTATGCTTCAGTGGGACATAAATATGCAGGCATCATCATACTGGCTTTTCTGTGGGTGTTTTCAGGACCAAACTTAGGTCCTGAAACTTGTGGGACAAGTACTACGACTAGTGATCTATCTCCTGAGCTCTAGATACGTTTATACCTTTAGGCAGAAATGAATGTCTACAGGTGAACAGTCCAAACCTTTTGTATTCTAAATGATTAAAAAATAGTCTTGCATATACCCCAAAATAACAAATTTACCTTAATGCAATTTATTAAATATTTCTTTATGCAGTTCCTATTCCAGTAACATTAAGGGATGAAATATAATGTTAAATGGAATTCTATGAGCCTAAGTGTGCCCTCTGAAAGGAGCAAGCATTGACAAAGAAAAGGATTTAAACTCCAAGTTTTAAATATCCTGCTTTTGGAAGGACATAGAAATCTTGAATCAAATTAAGCTTTTAAATGTGTCTCCTAATGAATAATCTCACATATGAATCACGTCTGTCTCAATCATTTGAAAATATTGAGGTTTGCTACAAATGTAGTCATAAATGTATTTGTTAAAATATCAATTAAAACCATAATTAACTAAATTAATCTATCACAACACATATAATATTGACACTTGAAATAAGGAACTTTGAAATTTCATGAAAATATATTTATTAGGATGTATTTATACTGATCTTGGCAAGCACTCATCAGACTTAGAGAGTTAGAAGTGGAAATGCAATGCCTGTGCCAAATTCCTTCAAAACTATTATATACTCTAATACAGTGTACAAGACAAGCCTGGAGTGTTGAAAGGAAGCTATTGGAATTATCCTCTCTCTCTCTCTCTTTCTCTCTCTCTCTCTCTCTCTCTCTCTCTCCACACACACACACACACACACACACACACACACACACACAAATGCATCTAAAATTACCTAAAAAACTAAAGCATCCTATCCATATTTTCTGGACTCTCATAAAGCTGAAATGGTGTACAACAGTCCAGAGCTTATGTTAATTTGCAAGCTTTTGAACATGTATAACAATTTCAAAGAATAGGTCCTATTTGGTGGGTGTGTCATTAATGAAATACGATTTTATCAGAAGAAAAGGAATTGTAACTTTAATTTTGCTTGTCTTGTGTTAAAGTCCCTAAGGTAACATTAATACTTAGTGTCAGGTGAAGATGCATTTAAAGATAATGACAAAAAACAAGGGTCACAGTGCAGTCTTTGTTCTGATCCATAAGGATACCAAGCATGGAATGAGATAAATAAAGAATTCAACCACCTTTTAAAATGTGTGTGAGTGTGTGAGTGTGTGAGTGTGTGAGTGTGTGAGTGTGTGAGTGTGAGAGTGTGAGTGTGTGTGTGTGTGTGAGTGTGTGAGTGTGTGTGTGTGTGTTTTAAAGGGGAAAAAATGACAATTTGAATCACTCAGTGTGATTCTCCTAATGTTTTCAGATTTTCACTTTAGAGTTGTGGAATTATTGTATTTTCTGTGGACAACCCATACCTTTATGAGTTTTCTTTTGTTTTGTTTTGTTTTTGAAAAAAATTTTATTAGATATTTTCTTTATCTACATTTCAAATTGTACTGGCTGGTTTTGTGTGCCAACTTGACCCAGGCTGGAGTTATCACAGAGAAGGGACCTTCAGTTGGGGAAGTGCCTCCATGAGATCCAGCTGTGGGACATTTTCTCAAGTAGCGATCAAGGGGGTAGGGCCCCTTGTGGGTGGTGCCATTCCTGGGCTGGAAGTCTTGAGTTCTATAAGAGAGCAGGCTGAGCAAGCCAGGAGAAGCAAGCCAGTAAGGAACATCCCTCCATGGCCTCTGCATCAGCTCCTGCTTCCTGACCTGCTTGAGTTCCAGTCCTGACTTCCTTGTGATAAACAGCAATGTGGAAGTAAGCCAAATAAACCCCTTCCTCCCCAACTTGCTTCTTATTCATGATGTTTGTGCAGGAATAGAAACCCTGACTAAGACACAAATGTTTCTCTTTTCTTTGTTTCCACTCTGAAAACCCCCTATCACATTCCACCTCCCCCTTCTTCTATGAGGGTGTTCCCCAAACCACTCCGTCCACTCCTGCCTAACCAGCCCAGCATTTCCCAACACTGGGACACTGAGCCTTCACAGGACCAAGGGCTTCTCCTCCCACTGATGTCCAACAAGGACATCCTCTGCTCCATATGCAGCTGGAGCCATGGGTCCCTCCATGGCTCTTTGGTAGGTGGTTTAGTTCCTGGGAGTTCTGGGAGGTCTGGTTGGTTGACATTGCTTTTCCTCTTATGGGGTTGCAAACCTCTTCAACTCCTTCAGTCCTTTCTGTAACTCCTCTATTGGAGACCCTGTGCTCAGTCCAATGGTTGGCTGCTAGCATGCACCTCTGTATTGGTCAGAATCTGGCAGAGCCTCTCAGGAAACAGCTATATCATGCTTCTGTCAGCAAGAACTTCTTGGCATCCACAATAGTGTCTGGGTTTGGTAACTGTCTATGGGATGGATCCCCAGGTGGGGCAGTCTCTGGATGGCCTTTCTTTCAGTCTCTGCTTACTTTTCTAATGTTATAAGCCTGAGGAGCAGTATGTGTTGTGAGACCGGCCCTTAGAGCTCAGCCTTAACAGTTACACCTGGCATATGCAGTTGTTTCATATTACCTGGTACTACACCTTACACTCCCATATTGGGCTGTGTCTTCACCCCTTTAATTTATTTTTCCTTGCCTAACGATCTGTTCCACTAGTATCCCTATAGTCACTTAGTGGAGTTCTGTTATCAAATATGGTACTGAGTATAAAAATGCTACAGTTACTCCTCTAGAGAATTTCTTTTCCCTTAAGCAGTATTTGTTTAGGGTTCAACTACTTGGAAGTCATGCGAGAGAGTTGAAATCCCATACTTGTATTCAGGATTGGCAGTATACAATCTTTAATTGAAACATATGGATTAACTTTAACGAATAAAACCTATCTGAAAATTCTGGGTCTGTCACACTCTCTGTTTTCTTTGATATATTCCTACATTTCTCTACTATTGTCAGGACAGAGTAGGCTTTTTATATATATTTCTAAGTATGTATAGCAGGAGAGATTTGGAGATTTTAGCTACCATTAGTATGAAACTAAAATACAGAGTATTGATACAATATAGAAGAGTGTTTTATAACTTATTTCTTTCTTTGTAACACTGAATCTCACTAGATAGCACTGGCTGATCTAGAACTCACTACTGGCTTGGGACTCAGAGATCTGCCGGTCTGGGTCTTCTGAGTGCTGAAAGGCATGGACACTATGTCTGTCATCATTCAAGGTTATTCACAGAGAGCACACCATCAGTTCTTACCCTTGTCAACATTTGAGTTGTACAACTCATGGCCCCAGGTTAAAAATCAATAACTAAACATAAAATAGAACTTTGAAAATCACTATAGAGATATGAAAATGGCATAAGGTTATAAAGACACAGAATACAAAATAGTATAGAAATGAAGCAAACAAACCCAACAGGTTAGACATCATCTTGAATGAGGAGCCTTACTTCATCAAGACAGGGAAATTCAGGGTGGGGTAGGTAAAGTTAATTCAGAAAGCTGTAGCTCATTAAATCCATGCACAGATCATTTTTCATCATTTTTCAATATAATAATCAAAGATTGAAATGACTCATTTTCTACAGAAATAACAAAATTTAGAAGGTTTTCCTTACTTGTAATTTGGCATCCAGGAGAGCAGGATGAGCTCAGAAAGGTCAGTGTAAACTGATCCATAAATTATTTCTGCCTTTGGTTTCTCTATTTGAATATATAAACTTGATTGAAAACTAGGAAAATGAGACTTAGTGTGAATTACAAATAATCCTTATTTCTATAAGGAGATAATACTTAATAGTCATTTTCATTGAACATATATTGAAAAAATATGACTAGTATCTTAATTTAGTAGGATAAATTATTTAAATAAACAAGTGAAAAACCTGGAGTTTCTTTATACCGGTGGATGAGAATGACATTTATTCAGGCAATACTTTAAAAAAGAAATCAATTAATTTTATAAATTGATTTTTAATGCAGGAAATATTTTGAAATTGGTAGTTCATACATTAATACTGAAATAATATAGTAACATGCCAGGTCCTTTAGTTACTTCGAATTACATCAAACAGCATTCGCAAAGTTCTATTAAGTTACCTCAGATCAACTGATAAAATAAAAAGAGTCCACACATTACTTCAATAAATTATTTTAGTAAACATAAATATTTCGGAAATTATACATGCTCAATACATTGTAAATGTATTCACCCTTTGAAAAAATATATAGACATTCACTTAAATGGACTATTCTTACTAATGGACAGGAATAAATTCTTTAAATCCATACTCTCTCATGTTTAATTAAATGTAATGAGACCATTAAATATTAAATGCCTTTTACAGTATGATATTGTCAGCATATACACTACTAAGTGAACAAAATAGGTCAGTTAAGTGTTCTTCAATCGTCTTCCTAATAATCTGTAACACTGTTATGTTTTTGTTCTGCTTTTCTTTCTTCTATTTTAAATAACCAAGTGTTCTTCCGCTTTGATAGTGATTTGCATTTACATTTTTCCTTAATGACACATAGATCGGGTAATTTTATGTGTTGAGGAAAAGAATAAATATTATTTGGTATTTTGTGATAAAGTTCTTCATGAGAAATCATTTAATTCTTTCACTAACACTATGAACTGCATACTGCAGCTAATTTCACTTATAGCATTAAAGCTATGGACCAAGATGCAAACCAAAAACTATATATTGTATAAATTATATACAGTTTAGTGGGCAGACCCTCAAGTTATTAAGAGTAACTAAGGATTTACAAATTGGTAAGTAAGAAAACTTTTTTTTAATAATGTACAGTACCTAAGCAACCATGTTCTATAAAATATGAACATGAAGCTATGTAAAAGCATGAAACAAAAATTCATATTCCATTGGAATATAGAGTAAAATTATAGTGATATAACCATTTATAACAAAACAAGGTTTCCCACTATAAACACAAAAGCAGTTACTCAACTGTTTGCAGAATATATTAATTTTAATTACTACAGTTAATGGCTTATCTATTTAAATAACCACATATTTTAAAATGCCAACCTGATAAATTTAGGGGGAAACTAATGAAGGTTTAAGGTCAACTATAATGAAAAAAACCCTAATGACAAGAAGGAAAATAAAATCAAGGGGAAAATTTCACAGTATTTTACCAATCTTATGTCAAATTATTAAATATAAACAATGTGTACAAGTCTGCTCTTCAACAGAGGTATGATTACATTTTAAAACCATGGGAGATTAATACACCTACTAATTTTTCATATGAATAAACTGACTTAGGAGCATATTCTATGTGCAAAACAAATCTGGTACTTGAGAACAGCTACAAACTGCTCCACTAAAAGGCCAAGTAATAGGAACCTGATGAACAGAAATGAGCTAATGCATAGATAAAAGAAATTCTAAGGGAAAGTAGATGCCTAATGAGAGTTTGAAAAGCAATGGAACAAAAGACAAACATATTGATACCCACATGCAGTTTGGTACATGTAAGCAAAGTACAAACAGAGCTATATTTATTGAGCATCAAATTTGTTGATGACAACAGATATTTCCTAAATACTTCCTGTCAATATGAAATGTAATTCCAGCCATAGATCAGGCAGTGAATGAAAGATTGCAAATCTCCTGTCATTAATGAGTGATTACAGATGCACGCTACTAAGCAGATTTTACAAAACTAACACAAGGACATTGAGTGCAACTTGACCCAAGCCCAGTACCATCACCTCACCATTTTGGTGAAGGAAAAGGAAACAGAAACCATAGCGTGTACATCAAAGGGATTTTATACCTGGGATGCAGTAACATGTACTTCACGGAAATGGCATGGTCCCCCCTGTGCATCTCAGACACTTCCAAGTAGGCTGAAAGCACAAAGGCCACACAGAGTTTGGCTCTGTCTGAAAGGTGGTCAGGAGTGGATGGGGATGCTGGGAAGGGTCACTAAAGCAACACAGTCAGTCTCATTTTACCTTTGCTTTGTTTTCTTTTGTTTTGTGTCCCCAAAGCTGTGGTACAGATCCAAGTGACCATCTTCCCTGGTAGCCCTCTCCTCTTTCAACCCCCAACTAAGGGCTGTTTTCAGTAGGTTTGTGAGAGCCCACACAGCCCTGCCAGGGGAGAGCCAGGTTCATTTATCCTTATCAGTTCCACCAATTAGGAAAACAGATGCATCCCAGAACAGTTGTGGTACATTAGGAGACAGGAAGGCACTGCATGGTCTAGGAGTCTGGGAGACAGCTGGGGTAGGCATAAACAAATACAGTTGTTGACAGCTCAGGAAGTTCTGTATATGCCATAACTTTGAGTAAATACACATCACTAATCACAGTTAATACAAAGGTTGTTAAAATCTACACAGTTTTGAGATTAAATTATAGTACCCCTGTCCTACTGTCAACAGCAGAACTATCCAATTTCTGCCTTTTTATTAACATAGAAGAAAATGAAAGGTTTACTTTGTGGAGAAACCTAACCTGTTGAGCACATAGTCAGTGGTGTGTAATATGTACATATTAGTAATACACTCAGGAAAATTCTCTAAAAGAGAATTGGATGTGAACCAAGGAAATGAAAGAATAGCACAGAACACACCTGTCTAGAGGATGTCCTTGTGAGGATTATCCTAACTCTTCAGTGAATGCAAAGGGGAAAGGTCACTTTAAGGGACATATCCAGTGAGTCTTTCTGGTGACACAATCTGTATGCTGGAGTCCAAACCTGAGAGGCTCGCTCTGCTCATAATAAAACCAACGTGAAGTGCAGCAGCAGAAACTAGTGACCGGCTCTAGGGCTCCATCTCTATCAGCTTAACCTCAAAGTTACATTTTAAAATCTTATGCTATCATCTAAATATTAATATGACCAAAATGAGATGTTACAGTTCACACCTTTGTACTGTAATGTAAATACTGACATAGAAAAAAAATATCTAGTTGTATTTTAAAATCTAACTTGTGATATTATTAAAAGATTTGATTCGCTTTTATATTTCTACTTTACGTGGGTAAGACTTTTTTGTATTTCAATCCATCCTCCAGTGTCTGTTCTCAGGCTTTAAAAAAATAACAAGGTTTTTCCATTTTAGAGCATCCAAAGAGAGTCCTTTCTGTACATTCAGTTGAGAATTTCATTTTCCTCAGCATTAGTAGAGGACGGGCTAGATACATTGCCACTGTTTGCAGGGACATATGGCCCTTATAAATTAAGTTCTGACAGTTAGATACAAGAAACTGTCAGGGACAAAGCTGATGGCAAGAATAAAGCTAAAAAGAAAAAAATTAATCACTAATCAAGTCAAGTCACAAGCAATAAAACATCTGATAAATTTTGAATAAGCATCTTGTTGCACAAAAGTTAATATCAAGTTCAAGTCAGATGCAGTGACTATTTCACCCTACTAAATTATTTATCATTCCTCACTTCCCTTCAGAGATTCCTTCCCCTCCGTGTTAATCATCTCGATTTTCGTGAACTCTGATGACTTCCCCAAAATTAGGCAATGTTCACTGGGACAGTCATAGAGATGCTGACTCAGCGGCCACTATCAGTGTCAAAGGAGAGCTGTATTCCACTAATGGGGTCAGCCAAGCCAGGGACCACTTTAAAAATATGAAATCATAGTCTGAATTTAAAGTGGTCAATATGGATAAGATCATTTGTTTGCTTAGACAGGAATCTTTTAATTGCATGAAAGGCACTTCACTTACTGATGCATTAACTGGAGTACAGCCATTTTGACTCACTAGCAATTATCAGGTCAGCAACGCTACTTAAATAACTGCTTTTATTAGAGTGAAAAAATATCATAAAATACTTCACTTTTAGTGACATTATGGCTCATTTCCTATATATCTGGAACTGTGGAAAATGTATAAAATATCTTAAATGAAGTATGCATAATCACTTAGTATCAAAGAAGCAAACATTGATGGATGTGCATTTTTCTCCACTCATCTTAATTATTATTAATGAGCCATGATTAAAAATTAATCTCCAGAGTGATTCAAATCTCCCTGAAAAAGAACAAACTATTACTCTTTATATTCACCATATGAGTTTAGCTGTAGAGTTTTATTCTAAAATCTTTCTATTAACTAAATACTGATGTACCTAGATTATACATGGTTAGAGTTTAAATATTTTCCTTCATTGAAACATTTATAAAATGATATTTCTGATATTTGAAATATTATCTATGACATTATTAGAATAGTTCACATCAATATTTTAATTCATATTTCTTGAGTTTAATTAAAGACTAAAATACCTGCTATGCAGAATGATGCCTTATGAGTTTGTTAACTGTGAATACTAAATTACAAGTGTGACAAAGTTCATAAAGTAATAAAACATTACTGGCAATATATTAAAATGTTTGAATGTACACATCTATAAAAATTCACAACTCAGTATCTAAATAAGTACAAGAGCCACACAATTTAAAACAGAACTGATCAAGTTTAGAGCGCTAATTCTCTAGCTGACAGCATGAATAATTTAAGAAACACAACAAATTTGTTGTATTTCTTATGATGTCTATAAAGAAACTGATTCACAACCTCACTACTTATTAAATCTCTCCACATAGAGTTCTTTTCATAAAGCTTCGTGCATGGAATATGTTTTACTTTCAACATTACCTTGTTTGCTTTCTGGCATGTCTAGCATATTTCAAACTGAAGGTCATAAGATGTTTGTAGATTTAGAAGTCCTTCAGTTTAATAGAAAGTGGAATTCCTAGTAAATAGGTATAGTTAACTACTAATGGCTGGCACTTGGGAGTCAAATACAATGCCCTTTATATCAAATTAAATAATTTGTGCTATAATTGGTGTTCAAAGGACTGATCCTACGTAGAGCTTTAAATAGCAAACCAACCTGGTCTTTTACTTTTTTTCTCCAATACATAAGTCTTTTATTGTCCAAAAAGTCCAAATTGTACTTGTAATCAGGACCTTGTTTCTAGAGTGGGTAACTTAAATCTTACTCTTCAGTCTGCTGCACTTTCCCTTTTCAGACACATAGATACCATCCAACAGCTTTCTGATATCCTTCTTTTTAATTGTTGTGGCTTGCTGAATCAGAGCCAAGGAGGTTGAAATAAGTTCAGTATCATTTCCTTCAAGGATTAATCCTTCCTTGTGGGCTTGAAAGACAGAACAAGCAACACTTGTCCTTATCTAAACCCTAGTGATGTATTGTTTTCACCCATGAAACGTCAGATTTCAACCAAAGACCCATTCTCTTGAATAATGACTTTGGTGAGAAAGCTAGCTAGCACACAGAGACCACATCCTTGTAACGGAAGCCCAGCGTAACACCCTTGATCATGTTCTGAGCATGATTGCTGATGGTTCTGACTGTGGCCATTTCCTTGGTTACCCATCCACGGTTTGTCAACCCGGAGCCTCTTTTTCTTTCTCCTTCCCCCCCCCCCCCCGGAGACTCAGCTCTCCATTGATGAGACTGAAGTCCCTCCAAAGAGTTCACCTGGGGCCCTTCGTAAGGACTGTGGGCTGCTTCAGAGTGATGTCACTATTTTGTGGAAGGTCTGATTGCTGAGAACGGTTTTCATTCTTGCCATAGATGGGGCAGAGTCTGCTCTTTTGCAAATAAGAATCTACTACTGAGGCTATAGTGTGCTCAGGAAAAAGGACCAAGCATGACTGCCCTCCGAAAGACCCAACAAGCAGCTAAAAGAGTCAGATGCAGATATTTACATCCAACCAATGGACAGAAGCTGCTGATCTCTGTGGTTGAATTAGGGAAAGGCTGGATGGAGGAAGCTGAGGAAAGGAGCGACCTTGTAGGAGGACCAGCAATCTCAACTAACCTGGATCCCCGAGATCTCTCAGATACTCGAATACCAACCAGGCAGCATACACCAGCTGATATGAGGGCCCTGACACACATACAGCAGAGGACTGCTGGGTCTGGACTCAGTGAGAGAAGATGCGCCTAACTCTCAAGACACCTGAAGCCGGAGGGAGTGGGGAGGTCTGATGGGGTGGGGGTGGAGTGGGAACATCCTCATGGAGACAGGGGAGGGGAGGAAGAGGTATGGGATGTGGAACAGTCAAAGGGTGCGCCGAGAAAGAGATAAAATCTGGACTGTAATAAAAGATTGAATAAATGAATAAATAAATAAATAAATAGAATCTAGAACATTGGGAGACTGGACGGAAATGGGGACAGAATGCTGAAATAGAACATACCCTCTGAAATCTGAAACCTTACAGGGAGCTTACAAGGTTAGGACAAGTGTGAAAAAGGAAATAGCCTATGGAAACTGTGTGTTAAGCTAATGCAATGTTCTCTGAGACAAGAGTCAAGAATATCAAGTGATCTTACATTAACTTCAATATTTGGGTAGCTTGGATGGCACATACAGCTAGAGAGATCCAGAAACATAAGGATTATACAGGCCAAATAACTGAGACAGTCAATGAGCTAATCTTTTGTGCATGTTACGCTTCTGAAAATTAACTTTCTTACAAAAATATTCAAAAAGGAATTAAAAATAGGGCCTTATAACAGGGGAAGAGCTCAGGTGGGGTATACTGAGGAGTCAGTACTGGCCTCCCAGCTCTGTGTTTGCCTTAGGAAAGACCAATGTACTTTAAGTATGTATAAGCACCCTTGGCTTTCTTAATTCTGAGGTTTTAACATGGATGGTAAAACCAAATAAAAGAAATGTTAGAAATACCGGTATAATAAAAACTGTATGTGAGGGATAGTGAAGCTCTAAAAAGTGTGGGGTATAGCATGTTCCAGATAATATATTGTTGAAATAGTGAGGAAATGTTCCTAGTTCCATACTCATGGAATAAAGAATAAAAGTGTATAGAAAAACTTTAAGACCATTTTTAAGAATTTCCTAGGTATTTATGAAGCTTCTTACACATATCAAAACCATCTTGCTAATATACAGGATATAAGCTGTTGCTATATCAAAAGCTGACTCATTCGATGTTTATGCTTCTAGCATAGCTGGGCAAACTACAGATAAACGTGTGGGAGGCTTTGTAGTTGTTTGTTTGTTTCACTGTATTATAGTTTTTGTTTTGTTTTTGTTTGTGTTTATTTTTTATTTTTTTATTTTTTGCCCAAGACAGGGTTTATTTAGAGTAGTTTTGCCTCTCCTGTAATTAAGTCCACATTAACCTTTAACTCATAGAGATCTGCCTGCCTCTGTCACCCGAGTGCTGGGATTAAAGATGTGTGCCAACACTCACCCAGCATACAGTTGCTCAGCATCTCTGACTTGTCTGGTTTATTGGTTAAAACACTGGTGGCTTATATGGAAGACATTGGGGCATAGGCAGGGGAGAATTCTCTTTTACTTTAGTAGAAGAATTCACTGCTCCCAGCTGCCAAAACTATGGATACAGTATATTCCTTTTTGGGGAAATTCTGTATTTTAGTTCCCTTTAAATTTTCTTCAAAAATGAATACACAGATACCAAATAGTTATCTCATTTATAGCAGGTATGGTTAAGCCACAGTGGGAAAAATTTTAAAAAAATTGTAAAAAATTGTTTAAAATATTAGGTATTTTACCTATCAACTAATGGTTCTGAATCCACAATTTTCATGAAACTATAATGAATTCTCTGAATGTTTAAATACATACCATACTTTTCTCGGTCCATCTTTACAAAGCTAAAAATCATTTATGATATTCCAAACCCCATTCATGTTGTTCAAGAATGAAAGCTAAAAATTGTAAGGCTAACATTTGACAAAAAACTCTTCCGGCTGCCATGTCTCAGTTGACAAGTTAAAAGCCAAAATAATATGGATGAAATGCCTTCACACCCTAGCAGGTATCCAGTCATCAATACTGTTCACTGAAGGCCAATGTGTGCCGGGCACTTCTCTGAGTTTCCTAATTCCCTGTCTGGCTTTAGGCAGAAAGAACGGGAAGGTAGACAATGATTGGTGACACCCCAGAGAAGTTTGCGCAGGAGAAAAATATAAAGCTTTCCCGGGAATGTTCCAGAGTTATTTCAGCAGCAGCCTCTTAAATCATTACAGATTTAGAACATACAGATTCTCAATCTTAAAGCTTTCCTATATCTAAATCCATTTATTTTCCTTTTCTACAACATTCATCCAGTTATTTTTGCAGCACTGAAATTATTGAATAGCAGAAATCAAAAAAAATTAATTTAGATGTTTGATAGGAATTTGTTTAGGTTTATAACTAATTAGTTTACATTGATAAAGATACATCTATAAAATTTAAAAAGAAGTCATATAACCATATAAAATTTATTTTAGTCATATTTCAGTTTAAAATATGAAAATTTTGAATTTATGTGTATGTCTTAAAACATAAAATGTAATTTTTAAAAGAAATAGCTGGACAATGTACCTATCCTATGACCTTTCTCCTAAGAAGAATCCTGAAATGAGCAACTATTTCCCTGAAAAGCTGTCCTTCCGGTGTGACGTCAGAAGGACAAACAAATCCACACATTACTCCATTTCACCACAGTCAATTTGATATCTCCAATATAAAAATATAACAGCTGCCACATCCTAGGCTGGCCATATGAAGAATAAATTATATTATTTATAGGACACAATGTGGTGTGCATGTGTAATTCACTTAAAACAAGAAAGTAAAGAAACATAAGCAAAGATTCCCATAGTGCTTAAGTCAGATGACTGCAGGAATATCCTTACTAAATTCAACAATGAAATAGTATGGACAGAATAGCTTAGGGTCTACTTTCAGAGAAGAAAAGGTTGAAGGGAAAAAAGAAAATGGGAAAGGAAAGAAAGAAGAGATGAAGAAAAGCTTTCCAGAGTGAATGCAGACACAATCTATATAGCTGGTGGGTGTTCAAAATCTTTTGATTTTGGTGGGTGATTGATCTTTTTCTGTCAGTATTTATTTAAATATGTTCTAACAATAATAAAATACATTAAGATTCCTCCCCTCAGCCCTTGGTCCTGTGAAGGTGCTGCTCCAGTGTATGGGAATGCCAGGCCCACGAGCAGGAGAAGGTGGGTTGGGGGGGGGGCGTTGGGGAACAGGAGTTTGTTCTTGTTTTTGTTTTGTTTTTCAGAGGGGAAACCAGGAAAGGAGATATCATTTGAAATGTAAATAAAGAAAATATCTAAAAAAAAAAAAAAAAC
>JADRCD010199831.1:14852-27384 GCA_019843815.1 Montemys delectorum
TATATATATATTATCTTATCTACAAATAAGGCTGTTAAGTATTCATTTCATATAGGTACAAAACATTTTAAAACACTTAAAATATTTTTTAACTTCAGAATCTAATGAACACATATATTCACATTATATATGTATGTCATAAATTCACAACACCTTTGTCTAATTAAAACGTTCCACTTAATGGCAAAGTCATAGTCATACCTCACCTTCACCAAGTACTTCCATTTGTATTGATTTATCTGCTCAAATTGAGGCAGTCTTCAAGCTGAAAAGAATGTATGGAGAGGATCCAAGCCTAAACCCTTGGAGCACCTGACCCCTAGAGAGCATCCCCTTGATGGAGACTGCCACCGGCAAAGTCAGCAGCAGCACATTCATTCTTGATGCCTTGTACTTGTGCTTTGTGCTTCGCTTTTACACTGTGCAGCCTCCAATGTAAGATTTAAATAGAGTTGAAATGAGATCATGTTTAAGTCCAAAGTGCCATAGAGTTCATTTTAAACTTTCATCCGATTGTGCAAAAACATACTTCTTTTACAGACTTTGCCACATAGCCTATAACGAGCTTTGCCTTAATTTTCCCCCACTTAACCCAGCCCCAATTCTGTTTCTTCAGCTTCATTTCTTTTATTAAGCATGTACACATGAGCATACATATATGCTAAACTGCTAGGAGTGATAAATTAAACAAAAAGAGGAAACGCATTCTGATGTTTCAGTAAATCAACTCCTTAGCTCTAGATTTTCCATTTTTAAAATGATGAGCAAGGTGGTATTATGCCTTAGTCCATGCATAGTAAGCACCACAGCAAATATTCTAAAAGAAAAAAAAAATACTAATGGAACACAAGGCATTGCAATACATCTAGTACTGTAACCAATGGTAGGCAATGCTAACTAGGGGCTCTGAAATACTATTCATTTGATTTCTAGTCACTATGTGCAATTTCTCAAAAGATTATTTCATTAAAATGTAAACAAGTAAAAAGAGTCAACCCATCAACTACCTTAGCTTTCAGAAAACTTCAGAGATCTCTGAACTTACAGTGCCTGATAACAAGTCAAGAAAAAGCAGAAAATTCACAAACTTAGCAAGAGAAAAAAAAATGTATACCTGTAATGTCTGATAATGATCCATTGCAGAAACAAGGAGGAGGCAGGTTTAAGGGAGCACACCTCTTCATGTTTAGATCAATAAAGAAAGCCTGCTCGTTTCATTTTCTTTTTCTCTTGCAATTTTATGAGTCTGAGTTTTTGCCTACATGTCTGTCTGTGCTCAAGGGACATGCAGTAGCCAGTATAGGGTATCAGAACACTTGGAAATGGAGTTCCAGATGGTTGTCAGCTATGGTGTGAGCACTGTGAATCAACCCTTGGTCCCTTGGAAAGGCAGCCAGTTCTCCTAACCACCGAGCTGTCTCTCCAATAGCAACTGTTCTCACTTCTTAATGTTTGTTAAGCATCTAACATTTAAGCTATGCAAACTTAAATAAAGGAACCTCTCTCTCCCTCTGTCCCTCCCTCTTTCCCTCCCTCATCTTTCTTCATCATGTGCTTTGTCTTTTGACAATACCTTACTCATACTTTTGGATAAAGAAGGCTGCTTCTCCAAATGTCATGTTCTTGTGAAATTTCAAGATTTTGTAATTGCTCCCAGGCAGTGTTCCCTTTGAAATGCCTGCTAAGTGACACATGAAGAAGTACATGCAGAAACTGCTTCTGTAAAGGGTGTTTTGTTTGGTTGTCCTTTTCTTGTGGAAACAAATCAGTGAAATGAAACTATTTTCCTGATTTTAAGAACAGTTCAACTTAGGTAAGTATTTCTAGTTACACATCTTAACATGCAGAGCTATTTTCAGAAGTTGACCATTGGTAAAATACAGGCAGAATAAGAGTCTCTTTAGAGATTCACTTGAAAAGAGCATCAGGTCCTGTTTACCATGTACCGTCATTTGGAGACCATTTAGGTTCTGTCCCAATCAAAAGCAACCAGTGAAAATATATTTAGAAAGTGTCTGCATTCCTGTACCCGGCATGTGAGTGTATGTAAAGTTTAGGGTAAGATACTTTCTTTAACAGTTAAGCATGGTTTCACTTCAGATGTGCTTGGTTAAGTTCACTTACACTTACGTGTTGATGGTCATAAGTTTCTTTGTCAGCAATGATCTTCTGTGGCATACCAGATATGAAGAGGAAAGAGAATCCCAAATGTGTACTGAGTTCTAACTAGATCGTTTTCATCGTTAACACTAATGTCATGAAGTCAGAGTACATTGAGTCCATTAGACATTGATCTGAGGATGTGGAATTATATATCGAATCTTCCTAGAAGAATTTTATATCATAGTAATAAAAATATACATAAAGGATACAAAATATCTGTTTATCACATGATATTCTTGCTTTTCTCATCTAATTACCATCAGTCTTTTCTCTAGCTGGATCACCAGCTCTGCTGCTTCTGATCTCAAAGAAATTCAGAGATTTTCTACTTACTGTTGGTTTGTCTTTTTGTTGTTGTTGGTATTTTTTTTTCTGGTCTACTTTTTAAAGTGAAAACACCTTTAGATCCATGAGACATGAATCTTTTATCATTGATGAAACAAAGAAAGATGAAAAGAACCCTTTGGAGAAGTTTCTGTAGAAGCTTTTGGAAAACGAAAACGACATGCCAGGGCCATCTGTTTTCTGCCATTGATCATGCACATTCAATGGTTATGCCATATTGTCAAAGATTAACCATCATGGAAAATAACCATGTGAATTTCTCTTCTTATTCTAATAAAAGGTCTCAAAGGAATAAAGACAGATCATAAGAAATGATGAAAAGCATACCAAGCACTGAAAAACTATATCAGTATATATTGACTGTATACAATATAATGGGATTCATGTTGACATTTGCAGGCATAGGTCTGTTGCATATCCATCCTATTCATCACTACCTCATCATCAGGACGCATCTCCCTCCCACTCTCAATGATCTCCCTCCCCTCCAGTATTCTTTGTAATGTTTTTGTATCTCCTGAGTTTCACCATGATGTACTATAGCCTTGAATCCAAGTGGAAACAATATTAGTTCTTCCATCTAAGTTTACCTCCAATCTATAAAAAACTAATAAGTGGATAATTCATAAGCTTTATAATACTTCAGAAAGCAAATGAATAAAAAATATTCATCTCAACCAAAAGTAAATTTCAGCCAACATTACTGATTTAAAAAGAAGGTACTTAATGTGCACTGGCCTTTGCACTGGTCTTATGAATCTTTCTACAAGCTAAATCTATAGTCTATTGTATTAAGGCTGAGTCTTTTATACCCTCTAAACAATAGTATCTCTGGAAAAAAAAGTGATCTTCCAAAATACGTGTCAAACTTCTGATATTAAGTATCATTTTACTTCTGCTTTTTATATTGTTTCTTTTATTTTAGAAGATTATAACATAAAGTTTTCAGGTCCCACTTTCTTTTTCTTTCTTCAAATATTCTCACATATTTCTCCTATCTCTCTCAGTTTTATAAGCATTTTAAGTTGAAAAATCTATACTTATTTTTAAAGTTTCCATTTTATATTATCTTTCTCATAATCATATTTAAAAACTAGAAAGTAATTTAATAAGAATATCATTACCCCAAACATAATTCTTACTTTGAAAATTAAAAATACTGTATTTATTTATTGCTGTTTTAGGAAATATGTCATAAGCAATATCTAACCCTTTCTAGGTCAATCTTCATACTATAGAAAATATGGCATTTTCATGAGGAAAGAATCTAATTCCTGAAGTTTTCCCAATCTGGACTCTTCAAATATTGTGATTTCATTTCATTTAGAAATGCCAAACAGACACAGGCATTGAGGGCTAGTGAATAGTCACTTATTGTTGTCATAGTAGAATATGCTCATCCCACAATTTTTTTTTTTTTTGGTAAAGGTTCACCCTGTGAAATGTGCCCCCACCTGCAGGTAGTTTCTCATCCTGTATTCTGAGGAATGTTAATTAGCCTTTCCCTTTTGGAGAGTTCCACTACCTTCCTAAAATTCCTGGCCTCCTGGTGTTTTTCTGAGACATCCCTGTTTACTCAGATCTTTTTTTTTTTTTTTATTTAGATATTTTCTTTATTTACATGTAAATTTCTCCTTTCCCAGTTTCCCCTCCAAAAAACAAACAAACAAAAAGAACAAACCCCTGTTGCCACACACAAATTATTTTTTTATACAATAAAATGGAAACACAGTGAACCATTTTTTTCAAATTTTACATAGTGATTGCATGTTCCACTGATAAAGGATGTAGACATTAGGATGAAATGCAGGGTCTTCTATATAACACTCATTATTTGTTAAGGTAATTCTTTTCATTGTTTTGTGTTCTTAAAGATATTAGAAACAATTATATTTTTTAAAAACAGATAAAATATTCCTGCTCTCTTCAAATGACTCTACACAGCAGCACACAGGAAGTCATCAGAGAACATCATCATCTCACATCCAGAGTTTCATTGTTGAATGAATTAGATGGTAAACTCTTAACAAATGATATTGTCAAATCATTGGCATTTTGTAATTTATGCTTAACTCAGTTTCTTATGAAAAAACAGGATACCTTTCAACTGAAAAAAACTATAATACACTCTAAGTTTTATTTGAATTCTAGAAATGTCATAGTATCTGAAAGAAGATGTAATTCATAACAGGAAACTATACAACAGTGGGATTCCAGTATGATCCGCCCCCCCCCCCCCGTCTCTCTCTCTCTCTCTCTCTCTCTCTCTCTCTCTCTCTGTGAAAGTATATGAAATTTTAGCACTTTAAATTCCAATTCAAATAATTCTAAGGGTTTTGACAAATAAAACGCCAAGTAGAAGGTTTTAAAAAGACATAGAAACAGAAAACTTGGACAATCTCAAATTTTAATATATCTTAAATATTAAAGACATGGAAAAATACTGAAGTATGCTGTATCTTCCTGCTTAGGAAGAATGGCTCTATGTTGCAAAATATGTCTGAGAACAGAGATCTAGTAGCAGTGTGCACTTGGCCAATTAGGAGACAATAAGTGAGTGGGAGACAGAGGCTGTGCCTTTACACTTACTGTAGGAAGGTGTTTAACAAACCCAGGAGACAAGAGGCTGACAAAACTGTAGCACCACCTAGTTCCCTCTACAAAAGTTTCCAGGTACACATCTCTCACTTACTCTGTAAAGCTGAAACACATTCAAAATAAATCATTTGGTATGAAACTACACTCCAGAAAATTATCACCTGCAACACAGCATTTACTTAAATTGCTTTAATTTTAAAGTTTCTTATGAAATAAGAAAGAAGGTAAAATTAAAGATAATGGGTAAGCTGAAAGTTTTTTTTTTCTAACTGTGCATTTTACTGTTGTATGTAATCCAAATAAATAAGTCCCTAAATATACACTAGGCCACTACCATTACAATCTCTCAAGTATATAGCAAGAAAAATAGAATGCTGTGACTTTATCTATTATATGTACATTGTCTGTTCCAAGTTTAGCACTAGCTAGTAAAAAAATAATACTGAGAAACAACACATACTCTCTTAGAACTATGATGTAATCCCTCTTTTCAAGTTATCGAGTTTAATGTTGAAAGAAGTAATAAAATATCAAGAACATTTTTAGTTTGTCCTTGCGGTTATACATTTTCTTTTCTATATTTTTAAATTATTATGAGACCTTATTTTCAAAGTTATAAAATGGCATGTTCATGTCCTCCCTAGCTTTGTTCTCTGTGTGGCTCAGATTATAGTTAAATTCAGAGGTGACTCTGCAGGAAAGTAGGTTTCAAGAATGATGTTTCATCAGCAGACTCAAAAAGCCATGTTGTAGAAGTGCAGGTTATAATCAGGCACATATATATATATGAATGACACAAAACAAGAAGCATTGCTTCTAGAAAGGGCACTTTAAACTTGTGTCCCCTGAGGCACAGCAACTCTTTAAAGGACAGTGGCTGGCGACATCAGAATTGCTCAAGCAGAACTCCAGCTCTGAAAACCTAAATGTTGTTCCTTGTTACATAGATTCCCTCCTCACAGACCTCCCCTCAACCCATATTCTCTCCTTTGACCCCGTCATCCACTGTTCTGGCCCGCTGCATCTTTATGAAATTAAATGCATCATCCTCTTGAACAAATCAGTTAGAATGGAGTGTGCTTGAATATTTCTTGTTCACTTGTCAGCTTCTTTGAAGTTGTGTTAATAAAAAAAAAAAAAAAAAAGGAAAGGAAAGAAAGAAACTGGCTTCATAGTGAGAATGTTTTCAGGATAAAGGGCTGGAAGAAATGAGTCCTTTAATCCAGCCCTAAATAAAGAAATGTTAAGAGCCCAGTGAATTTTATACCATTGTTGATAAATCATTGATTTCAATACCTGGTTGATATGGCCACATTCAGTTACTTTTGAAAAGATACTGCAATAGGAGAGAATTTTTATTTTATTTTATTCTCAAAGAAAAGAACATGTTACATCCCTTGATATTTTATTATGTATTTTCCATAGACTGGAGGTTCCATAAGGACAGAGACAGTTTCATCCTTATTCAACCATATGCCCAGGATTTAAACAGTTGGTGGATAAATTATGCTTAAGAAAAGCAAAGGTTAGTAGTGATATATATATATACACATGAACTTTGAGTCAGTAGAAAGGGATGGTAAACTCAAAATTACAAAGTGATACCCAATTTAATTCTAATAATAAAAGTAATTAATAGATAAAGAAGTCTTAACTTTTTCAAAATTGTACACAACTCTGTGTCTGCGTTGTATGTGTGCTATGTGCATGTCTGATGCCCAAGGAGAACACAAGAGGATGTGTGGTCCATGGAAACTGGAGTTAGAAAAGGTTGTGAGATGCTGAGGGAGCGCTGGGAACCAGCTGTAAGTCTTGTGCAAGAGCAGCATTTGCTAAGGTTCTCAGTTGAACCATCTTTCTACTACTAAAAGTCTTAACTTTTGGAATGAGATGCATATATAATTAATAAAAGGGGGATGTGTTTAGTTTCAACTAAGGCTGGTGGCTACCAAAATGAATTGACAAAATGTACAAATAGAGAATGAAAAAGCCCTAAAACTTATACTGCCACATGTATCTGAGTACAATATTTAATCTCAGAATAATGAATGAATGGCAGACAGAAGAATGTTTTTGTTTGCTTGTTTGTTTTTTGTTTTGTTTTGTTTTTTAAAACAAATGCAGCTAAATGTCATGCCTACTGTGTTGCAGAGTGGTTTTAAGTGGTAAGGAAGATCCAATCCCCCATCTCAACAGTTCCAATCATGCATCAAAGAATAGTCATTCCAACCTTTAACTCTACACAGACAAAAACAAAGCTGCAAGAAAGTTCAGGGACCCAATGCTGCTAAGATAGCAGATTGAGAGACGAATCCTACACAAACTCCATAATGTGTTTCGGCTTCAGGGAAGTTCCTGAATTCTGAGTCTTACTCAAAACAATAATCCCTTTAATACCTTTCTTCTGTGAAATAAACAGTTCTCGCTGCAAAACTGAGGACACATACCAGCCATCAGCACTTCCACTTCATGGAAGCTGCTATTTCCCTAATGCCTGCAGCTCTCTTGACATCAAGGATGAGCCCTATGCACTAAACCCCCATTCCTCTGTCAAGCAGTCACATTATCACAGGATCACTGGGTAAGGAGTACTTAGAGGAAAAACCATCTCACCAGACAGTAAGGCCCCTATTAAACTAGGAGAAATTACCCTTGTTAAGATTCCTTGTAGGCTCTGCCCCACAGTTACCTGGCAACATCCAGGTAGGCCTGGCTTACTATAAAAGGAGCTATTTGCCCCCTTCTCTTCTCTCTTCCCTCCCTCCCTCTTTCCACACTCCCCCTCTCCTCCCTTCTTTACTCTCCTCCCTAAATAAACTCTATTCTATACTTATACCCACAGAGGCACCCTCTTCCCCTACACCATACTGTGCTACCACCAAACCTATCCCTGGCTTCCTTTTTTTTTTTTTTTTAATAAAACATAACACTTAGTACCTCACCATACCACACCTCCTCCTTTCCTGGTCTCTTCCTTTTTTCTTTTTCTTTTTTTTTTTTTAAATAACACTCAGCAAGTCTCTTTGGTCTGGCCACACACATTAAACATATTTATTACTGCAGGTCCACTTATTCTAGCATTTCCTTCAAGATAATGCATTCTGAATTAATGAGAGCCTGTCTGAGGTTAACCTAAAAATTGGGTAAAATAAGACAAATTTTAAAATTAAACTCACTTGTCACTTCTCTAAGCCCTGCAAACAATAAACTTCTCATGCTTTAATACCTCCATCTTAACTATTACATGTAAGTGAATCAAGTAAATGATATCATCATTTACATCATTAATATTACCTAATCTATAATATATCTATATAATGTATCTATAGTAAAATAAAAATAAACAAGCAGACAGAAAATTATCTGCTATGGGTTTTACTTAGACAAAATCTCTCTCTAAGGACAATTCTACTGCAATATCACCTTTAGATATTGTCTCAACCAATGCATATCAAAACACGTTTTGTAAATGAGTATAGTAATCAACCAAAAATTGCTTCCCAAATCAGGTTATCATTTTCTTGCTGCATGTCTGGAAAGTGACTCGGTCCTGGCCAAAGAGCAAGGGAGGTTTTTTGGTCTGTGGTTCACTTTAATAAAAAAAATGCTGCAGTACTAGTAAAATCATTGGGAGAATACAATTGTTAATAGCAATTCCACAAAGGGACAAGAATTCTTAGTAAATCGAGCAACTTGACTCTACTTTGAGCATTCATTTACAATGGATTTTTCTCTAAGAGTGTGATGGAATGGTTTTAGCATCTGGCCGCTGGTAAACATTAAGTTAGCTTAGTCAATAACTTATTTTCAAACACTGAATCATGAAACAGTCAAAAAACAAAAACAAAAAATAAAAAAAACAAAACCCTAAAACACACCAGGAGACATGAATTTTTGAAATGCAAAGAAAGAAGAAAATGTCTGTAAAGAAAAGCTGCATTTCACTAGGACTTTTAGAAAAAGCATTCTTAAAACACTTCACATTGAAATGTCCTCACTGCGAATCTTAGAACCTTTTTTCTCTCTTCTCTTGGGGGGGGGGGGGGGGCGGGTCTCATGTCGATGTTCAAATTTTTTTTTTCCAGAAGCAGTTAATATTCCCATCCTACCTTCCTCTGCTATTCAAATGTTAAAAGAGAAACAAACCTGCTGCATCATAGCTCACATGAGTCTCCACCTGAAGAAGCATGACTAAGCATTTAAAAACAACAGCAATACTTTGCACAATTCTATAAAGCAGTTCTTCAGGCTAACAGAGAAGGCACCTAAATCCCCACCCCCCTACCTTAGGGACTAATCAGAGAATGCCTACTCTACTAGCTAGCTTGGCAATAACAAAAGCGGGTCAGTGTATTCATAATCTCTTGGATCAAGGTCAGTTTTTAATTCCTCCTTGTTGATACATGTATCAGGAAATGACAGCTATTAGGAGACCGAGAAGGAGAGGTGCCTGCATGTGTTTAAACAGATTCATCATCAGGAACACTTGGGGAACTGGGAGTAGAAATCTGTAGGAAGTACAAAAATAAATAAAATAAAAATAAATAAAAATAAGGATGTTTTTACCCCCCAAAGAAGTCAGAAAGCAGCAGAGCTTGAGAGAAATGTGTGCAGTACAAATTTGAACTTACTGCCAGACCTGAAAGCAATGTGAGTCTACCGTTTTGTTGAGTACATGGGCTCTTAGAATTCTTCACTGTTCGTAACATTTCTTTCTAATAGAATGTTTATTCTACTTAGATGTTGATATTGGTATGTTGGCAGTTATAAATACATACATTTCTAGGTCTTGTTAAAGAATTGTTTCATAATTAAATGTATTAGGAGGCAGCTAACAAATGAATGGAATGAAATTATTTTTTTAAAAGATGCAGACCCACTAAGATAAACTTGGATTAAAAGGAAGACTACAGTGTCTGTCTTGCACTCTGGAGGTTTATGGATGCTAGTGGAGACCTAAGAACATAACCTTCCAAATTCTCCTTTAAAAACATGTGGAAGGGCTACGTAGGTCATATGCTGGACAAAATAAAAGGTTTGGATCTTTCAAGTACTAGAAAGATATAAATGCTCATAATAATCAATAAAGGGCAAATGGCATTCTTTTGTCTATTAAAGCAAACACATCAGACAAGCCCGATAGGTACTGGGCAATGCCAGTAGTTATTAAGATGTAAATGAATTTAAAATATGCAAATATAAAACAACAAAATGACTTTTCCCTTAAATAGTTAAAGTCAGTTTAGAAAAGGTTTTCATTGTCTAAGAATAAACTTTAAAAAGTCACATTTACGGATTAATCCAATGTCTTATGGCATATGCAAAACATGGGAATACACATAAGTAAAAATATACAATTAATATTAAAGCAATTTGAATATCAGGCAATGCAAGCGATCTGTTTCTATGAGTGATAGCATGCATTAAACAAGCTCTTCTAATGTTCCATCCACAGAAAAGATCCCTTTAAAAAGAGCTAGGAAAAAATATTTTAAAACCCTCTCTTCTCTCATTAAATACACACGGTGTTTCACTTGCATGCAAATAAAAACCAAAAAATATCATGTCTCAATTTTGGCATTGCACTGACATTTGACAGTCCGTAAAGATTGCAGGCAATTAATGCTATCTAAAAATCTATAGCCTCACACGATAACCAGCAAAACATCAGGACCCTACCACAGCAAAATGTGTTAATGGGCTAGTTAGGGAGCAGGTTATTGACATAGGAACAACTTTTGATTTTCCTTGTCAGGAGGGAGAGAAAAATGAACAGTCTTTTATTCTGATTAAACAATACACATTTCTAATATCGTTTTCTTTCATTCCTAGAGCAAAGAGCTACTTGGAAACAACAGATACTATACTATGTATCACAATGCTGAATTTAATTCTGCCTTCACAGAGGCACTACCAAATGTAGAATGTAACAGCTTGCTATATTGGCTCCATAGATATATAATTGCCTCCAGAAACATCCTTCTATGAATACCACCTACACATTAATAAGTGACAGTGAACTTACAGTTAGACCCTTGTTCTATCCCATATGATCCCTGAGAAGGCTTTGAAATGAGGCCACGTGCATAATTAAGGCACACTGAATATCAGAGTACATGTAACAAACTAGAGTATTATGAATCCTCAGGGAAACCTCATAGAACTAATGTATTTTCTAAAGAAAGCTTCACATGAGTAAAGGGAGACTCAGATGCTAATTAGATCCTCTCAGAGAAAGCTATAGAAACGTTGCTCCTTGAATTCTGAAGTTGAACACAGAATGGAACATTTGTGTACAGGAGACTGGGTGAAAAAGGGGTGGGGGCTTGATATAAAAGCCCTTCAGTAGATGATTTACACAATTTGTGAGGAAATAAACTAAGTAAAGCCAAAAAATATAACAATGAAAGAATTCTCATCTTTCCAAAAGGGTTAAGTTAGAGAACTGATTTCCTATTAGAAAGGGATTAGGTAACAACAGAGGGAACGACCCAGCCTAGCATATGCTAATGTAGTCAGCTCTGCCAGGCATTGCTGTGTAGTTTTGGCTGGCTGACTCACATTCCTTTCCTCCTCTTTTTCCCCCCATTTATATTACTAGACGAAAGTGGTGGAACTCTTTTTAAAAATGCAATGATAACGGCAAAACATTGAGATCTGCTCTTTGGTGGTTGAGAAACTCTATTACTTGTAGGTCTTCAGAAGCTACCATTTTACAGAAGGTCTCTCCTTTAACTATTCACCATCCTTCATTAAGTTCTTTTAATGTGCGTTATTCCAGGTCGTCGGTAGGATGGTAATAGAAAGGGGTGCTTATATTCCTGGAGAGCACAAAGAAAGCTGGATTACCATACAAACCTCAACAAATAAAATGGAAAGCAGGAACAAAGGAGTGGCACATAAATTTTGTGCTCATTTTTGTGTGGTTTTAAATATATACACACACATATGGATATATGGATATAGATATACATGTATATACATACATTTTATTTATTTAATGTATATATATTCTAATTTATAACTTAGGATTATTCATTTCTGCATAAATTTATATGTACAGGTTGGATGACAGGATATAGTAAGTATAAAACTGAACATAAAGTAGAGGTCTTGTGGAGATTTCCTACAGGAAGAAGAAGAGGGGCAAGACGTAATGAAAGATAAAATTATGAAGAAAGTACAAGCGTACTTTACACATGGAATATTCCAGGCTTTGATGTTTAAATAAGCACTATCAAGGTTTTTAAACAGAGACAAGTTTATCCCAGATGCCAAAAATATTTCATTGCAAGAGGAAATTAATTGGCTTTATAAATTACATAGGTTCAGTAAAGGGCCACATGGGTTACACAGCACATCTTTGTCAGGATGGTGCTTCCCCATGCTGTTCCCAAGGGTAAGTCATGCATGTGAGATATATATA
>JADRCD010199832.1:0-25603 GCA_019843815.1 Montemys delectorum
AAGAAAATTGTCAGAAGGAAAGACAAAGGAAGCAATTATGGGAGAAAAGTCAGAAAGAAGTGGTTCAAATATAAAGTTAGACACAAACTCAAAAAAATTGTTTGACAAAGCTAAATATAATAAACTCTATAATGACTTCATATAATGCCTTTGCTTCTATTAGCTGTGGACTCTGAGCAACGAAAGACTCGTGGTTACTGGGCCAGGACCCCGTTTAGAAACTAGTAAGTAAAGGTCATATCAAGCTGTTTTCAAAGCACAGTCCAGGTAATTAGTTCCAGAACACAGACTGTAAATGTCCCACCTGCTTGTTAAGATGCATGAACTGTTCAGTCATCTGGACATTTTAAAATCTAGAACTTTGTTAAATAAAAAAAAATAATTAGTTTTAGAAATATTGAAATGTACTAGTTAAAATAAGTAACAAGACAAAATTAGAGTAAATATTGTAAGTCAGATATTATATTATGCACACTATTAACAAGAAATGTTAATTTAAATTTTCTTTGTGTTTATCTATGGCTGGAAAACAAAAGGACTGATTCTTTCTTTTCCCAAACAATATTTATTATGCTCAGGAATCTATAATTTACATAATTCTGATGTGGACAGCTCTACATATATCCACCCAGTGATAAATGGAACAGCTCAACCAAGGTACAAAGTTTATTTTTTATTGGATATCTTATTTATTTACATTTCAAAAGTTATCCCCTTTCCTTGTTTCCCCTGATGAAATCTCATATCCCATCTCCTCTCCCCCTGCTTCTGTGAGGGTGTTCCCCCACCCATACCTGCCTCCTTGCCCTGACATTCCCCTACACTAGGGCATGGAGCCATCACATGATCAAGGGGCTCTATTCCATTGATGCTTGACAAGGCCATCCTCTGCTACATATACAGCTGGAGACATGGGTTCCTCATGTTTACTCTTTGGTTGGTGGTTTAGTCACTGGGAGCTCTGGGGGGTCTGTTTGGTTGATATTGTTGTTATTCCTACAGGGTTGCAAACCGCTTTAGCTCCTTTAGTCCTTTCTCTAACTTCTACGCTGGGGACCCTGCATTAAGTCCAATGGTTAGATGGAAGCATCTACCTCTAAATTTGTCAGGCTCTGGCAGAGTCTCTCAGGAGACAGCTATATGAGGCTATTGACAGCATGCGCTTCTTGGTATCAACAGTAGTGTCTGGGTTTGGTGGCTGTATATGGCATGGATTCCCAGGTGGGGCAGTCTCTGGATGGCCTTTCCTTCTGTCTCTGCTTTACACTTTGTCTTTATATTTCCTCTCGTGAGTATTTTGTTTCCCCTTCTAAGAAGGATCAACACACTTTGGTCTTCCTTTTTCTTGAGCTTCATCTAGTCTGTGAATTGTATCTTGAGTATTCCTAGTTTACAAAAAAAAAAAAAAATGTGGTATATTTACTCAATACTTAATACTTAATTTTATTAAGTATTAATTTACTTAATACTACTCAGCTATTAAAAACAATGAATTCATGAAATTCTTAGGCAAATGGATGGAACTAGAAAGTATCATCCTTCAGGTTATGAGACTGACACACTAACCAGAAGCTGGAAAGAACCCAGATGTCCTTCAACAGCGGAATTGCCACAGAAAATGTGGTACATTTACACAGGGGAATAACTACTCAGCTATTAAATACAATGAATTAGTGAAATTTTTAGGGAAATGGATAGAAAAAGAGAATATCATCCTGAGTGAGGTAACCCAGACACAAAAGATCACAAAATGTGGAACAGAGCCCTTGGTCCTGGGAAGTCTAGTTGTCCCACTGTATGGAAATACCAGGAGAGGGAGGCCAGATGTGTGGTTGGGTGGGGAAACACCCTCATAAAAGCAGGGAGAGTGAGGATTGGGTAGGGTGTTTTTGGAGAGGAAAATGGGAAAGGGGGTAATATTTGAAATAAAATATCCAATAAAAATATTTTTTTAAAAAATTAAAAAAATAAAGAAGTATCATCCTGAGTGAAGTAACACAGTCACAAAAGAACACACATGGTATGTACTCAACGATAAGTGATTTTAGCCCAAAGTTTATTTTTTAAAGGCTCATTTATATTGAGTTCATGTTGTTGGTGGCTGGCCTCTTTATAGGATCACTTCTTTTTCTTTGTTCACAGATGGGTCTTAATAACAGGATCTAAAGTGAGAAAACATTCCAATTTCTTAAATTTTGAAATAAAGGACATGTATAGAATAACTTTTCAACACAAATCATAGACAATATTCTTGGTGATATTGTCAAGGACAAAAATTATGGATCCAATTTTGTGATGGTTGTATAAATAAAGAGTCGACTGTTTCTGGATACAATGGCTGTTTATGGATGCAATGGCCAAGTCATGTCCAGAACCTATTGCAACCCCAATGTTCTGACATAGTAGGTAAGGGGCTTTCAATGACCCAATATTTTCTGGAGAACTATCAGTAGTTACTAGTTACTGGGAATTATAAGTCACAGTGCTCAGTGTTGCAAGTGCTCTGGCAAATAAAGACTCACAATACATGATCTTGCAAACAATGCTAACTAAATACAACAGAAAAAAAAACAACACACAAAAGAAATAGGAGAAGATCTTATTCAGAAGGAGAAAGATTTTGGTGGGAAGAGGAAGGGATAAGAAAGGATAATGAGGAAATGTATTTTAAATGAAAATAAAGACAGAGATATACATACATATTTAATATGTTCATATGCTCATATATACAAAATTGCAAAAATAAATTCTGTAAATATATAACCAAAAGTTATAGCAAATAAAAAATATAATGAGACTAGTTGAAAAGATAAAAAGGATCAACAGAAGCTGAGTCGGGACAAGAGAGAGTGATGGAGGTTTCAAGTGTTGAAATATATTTTGTATATCTATGAAAAAAATAAAAAAATAAACTATTATATACAATTAGTAAATGATAAAATGTTTAAAAATAAAGCAAGTCAATATATTTTGAGAAGTTCTCTTTAGTAAATTTTGCAAAAAGTTTTCTTTTGTCACTCATATTGTTACACTAACCTGAGTAATATGCTTTAATAAATTTCTTATAAATTATTTTTAAAGTCTTTTTCAATATATATATATTCATATATATGACTGTAAAATTGGTGACATGCACACATTTTCTGTGTTTGAATATTTACATAAAGTGAACAAATTTTATTTTCTTTGAGAATTGTGGCTCAAAAATAGTCCATATTAGAAAATAGATGGTTTTTGAATTATGAATTTTGAATTTTGTTGAGATTGTTTTGGTCTTTGAGCTTCTAATAAGATATGTCAGACAAAGTTACACGGTCTAAGACTTAGTGTGATCAAGTAGTATGGTCTGGTAGATCAAGTAGTGTGATTATAGTCACGGTTCCCTTCATCCCATAATTTGTCTTCTAGACAAATTGTCCCTGGCAATTTGAAAATGTCTTAGTTTCTCTTATTTTAGTGTAATAAATCTTGAAAGAAGATGACAAATGTTAGGTAAAGTAAGAACTAATAAGCCTTGTATTAACAATTTCTAGATAGAATTTTCTTAAATAAATGAAACATGTATGTGTAGATTTGAGCATAATTTCATATAGTCAAAGTGTAATATAAATCAAAAACAATACTCAGGAAAGAAATTCTGTATTTGTCTACTAACTATTCAGTTGTAGGCACAAGAGAAGTCACAATTTCTGAGAAAATTAGACATGGGTCTGTTGCATAGATACTTTGCTCCAACCAAACTAATATGGTTCATTGCAGAATACATTGGAAAAATGGTTAGCAAACAACAAGATAAATATTTAAAGAATATTCTAATTGTAACTACTCTTAGGATTTTAATGATTAACACTAATATTCACATAGATAACATGATTAATTTAAACAATTGTTACTTCATTATATTTTAATAAAATTTATCACAGAGATTGCTGAGTAGGTCAGCACCAATTATATTCAATCAATTATACTTTTGCAAGAAATAGAGTGATGGGACATAAAAAGAACTGTAGAAAATGACCTTTTAGCATGTACAATGAAGAAAGACTATATTGCAAACATTAAAAATATAGTAATGATGAAGAGTAGGCAGAGTAAATTATTAGCATGTAATTGGCACATTCTAATGGAAAGCAAACATTTATAATTTTAGATAAGAGGTAGAGTAATGATTTGTTGAATGAACAAAGTTAGACTCCTATCTTACCATAGATAAGTTTGCATGTTGACAGGCAAACTTCCCTTCTGGTTACATTTCCAAGTGATGGATCCCAATCTTTGAGAGAGATATTTCTGACTTGAAAAATATTCAACAAACATCTTTAAAAGATTTGCATCTGAAAGGAAGAGTGGAAAAATGAAATTACACTCCATAGATTTTTGAAGGAAACTCTCTAAAGAAGGAAGACCAATCACCTATCTATCTAGTTTGTCTATGTTCTTAGAAAGTATGTGAGAAATAAGAGAGGGTGCAATAGTCATAAGGATGCCTGTTTGAAGTTGCTCATGCAGAAGGTAATGTTAAAAAGAATTTAGTTCATTTGACTTTATTATAAGTAAAAAGAAATTGTAGAAATGTGATAGAAATATCAATATTTAACCTTTTATGAATATTATTAGATGTGGGCTATTGAATATTCCTGGATATACAGCATGTACATCTGAGATAGAATTTCACATACAGCAGAAAATATTTTGTAATATAGCATAAGCTTTAGTATGTAGTGTATAAATAAAATTCAGTTTATTGGGTGTATAATAGTAAAGCATTATGCATATATATATATTTTCTAAAAGCATATTCATTGTGGATATGACTAGGATACATGGGAGAGCTTACATAATACAGCATGTGTATGGAGGTCAGAGAATGGCTTTCTGGAAATGGTGATTGCTCACTTATACATGTGTTCCAGAGGAGGAACATTGCTTTTGAAAATTGCTTCTAACTTCTGAGTTGTGCCCTCTATTGGGGCAGATCATTAGCATGTCTGGCCCTCAGAGGATCCCACATCTGCATACCACCCAAGGCAACAGATTCCACAGTCTGTAAGCCTCCCAGGAGATCTGCTGTGGGCAGGACAATAAATCATCAGCATGTATGCCCCTATAAAGACATCACAATCTGAAAGCCTCACAGGAGATCTGCTGCAGCTAGAGACACAGGTCTCCCAGGAGACCTGCAGAAACTCAGGGACACAGGAGGAAGGCTACAGACAGAGAAACACAGGCCAGTTAACAGCGGAGATAACTAGATGGTGAGAGGTAAGCACACCAACAAAAGCAACAGAAGCCAATATATTTAGTTATCATCAGAACCAGTTCTCCGTGAATATTCCAACATACCTGAAAACCAAGATACTGACCTAAAATCCTATCTCATGAAGATAATAGAGTTCTTTAAAGGAGGATATAAATAACTCACTGAAAGAAATACAAGAAAACACAATCAAATGGGGGAAGGAATTGGATAAAGGAGTCCAAGACCTAAAAATGGAAGTAGAAACAATAAAGATCACAAATTGAGGCAACCATGGAAATGGAAAGTTTAGGAAAGAGGTTAGAAGCTACAGAGGGAAGCATTAACAGCAGAATACAAGAGATACAAGAGAGCATCTCAGGTATAGAAAACACTTTAGAAGATATCTACAGAGCACTCAAAGAAACTACAAAATACGAAAAACTCATAACCCTTGATCATGGTGAATGGTCATTTTGATGTGCTCATGGATTCGGTTTGTGAGAATTTTATTGAGTATTTTTACCTTGATATTCATAAAGGAAATTGGTCAGAAGTACTCTTTCTTTGGGTAGTTTAGGTATCAGCTTAACTGTGGCTTCATAAAACCAATTGGATAGTGTTCCTTCTGTTTCTACTTTGTGGAATAGTTTGAAGAATATGGATACTAGGTCTTCTTTGAAGTTCTGATATAATTCTGCACTGAAACAACCTAGTCCTTGTCTTTTGTCTTGGTTGGAATACTTTTAATGACTCCTACTATTTCTTTAGGGGTTACGGCACTGATTAGATGGTTTATTTGATCATGGTTTAACTTTTGTACCAGATATCTGTCCAGATAATCATTCATTTCATCTAGATTTTCCAGCTTTGTTGAGTATAGGCTCTGATCTGTAGTAGTAGGATCTGATGATCTTTTGAATTTCCTCAGTTTCTGTTGTTGTATCTCCCTTTTTATTTCCGAGTTTGTTCATTTGGATATTGTCTCTGTGCCTTGTGATTTTTCTGGCTTAGGGTTTATCTATCTTGTTGATTTTCTCAACAGAACCTGCTTCTGGTTTGGTTTATTCTTTGTATAATTCTCTTTGTTTCTTACAACCCCAAATCACTCTTTTCTAAGGGAATTGAAAGGACAAAGAGTAGAACAGAGACGGAAGGAAAGGCCATCCAGAGACTGTGCCACCTAGGGGTCCATCCCAACTACATACACCAAACCCAGACACTATTGCTGATGGAAGAAGTGCTTGCTGACAGGAGTCTGGTATAGCTGTCACCTGAGAGGCTCTCCCAGAGCCTGACCAGTGCAGATGCAGATGCATGTAGCCAACCATCAGACTGAGCAAAGGGACTCCAATGGAGGATAGAGAGGAAAGACTGAAGAAGCTGAAGGGATTTGCAACCCCATAGGAAGAACAATATCAATCAACCAGACCTACAGAGCTCCCAAGTACTAAAGTACCAACAAAAGAGTATACATGGAGGGACCCATGGCTCCAGTTGCATATGTACCAGAGGATGGCCTTATCTGACACCAATGGGAGTGGATGCCCTTGGTTCTGTGGGGGTCCTGTGTAGGGGAATGATAGGGCATTGAGGCAGGAGTAGTTAATATAGAAGCAGGAGAGAGGGAGGATGGGATATGGGCTTTGCAGAGGGAAAACTAGGAAAGGGGATAACATTTGAAATGTAGAGAAATATAATAATCAAAAAACAAAAACAAAACAAAATTCCTAACCCAAACCATCTAGGAAATAAAGGACACAATGAAAAGACCAAACCTAAGAACAGTATGAACAAATGAGAGTGAACATTCCCAGCTCAAAGGATCAGTAAATGTCTTTAACCCAAGAAGAAAACTTCCTCAACCTATAAAAATAGATGATCATAAATGTAGAAGCCTATAGAACACCAAATAGATTGGACCAGAAAAGAAAATCCTCTCATATAATAAAACACTAAATTCACAGAACAAAGAAAGAATATTAAAAGTTGTAAGGGTCAAAGGCCAAGTAATATATAAGGACAGGCCTATCAGAATTACAACAGACTTCTCAACAAGACCCTAAAAGCCAGAAGATCCTGGATAGAGATCATAAAGAGCCAAAGAGAATGCAAATGCCAGCCCAGTCAAATATACCCTGCAAAACTCTCAATCATCATAGATGGATAAACCAAAATATTCCATGACAAAGTCAAATTTAAACAATATCTTTCTACTAACTCAACCCTACACAGTATTCTAGAAGGAAAACTCCAACACAGGATGATACCTACACTAATAAATAAATAAATAAATAAATAAATAAATAAATAAATAAATAAGAAACAAGTCATTTCACAACAAAACCAAAAAAAGAGAAGCACATACTCATAATGCTACCTTCAACAACAAACATAACAGGAACTAAGTATCATCATTCTCTAATAACTCTCAATATAAACAGACTCAATTCCCCAATTAAAAAACAAACAAACAAACAAACATAAGCTAACAGACTGGACACACAAGCAGGATCTAGCATTTTGCTGCATACAAGAAACATACCTCAGTGACAAATACAGACACTACCTCCAAGTGAAAGGTTGGAAAAAAGTCTTCCAAGCTAATGGTTTCAAGAAATAAGCAGGAGTTGTTTTTCTAATATCTAATAAAATAAATATTCAACCAAAGTTATCAAAGGAAATATGAATGGACATTTCATAGTCATCAAAGGAAAAAAAAAGCACAAAGAGAAAGTCTTAATTCTGGACATCTGTGCCCCAAATGCAAGGGCACCCACATTCATAAAAGAAACTTTACTAAAGCTCAAAACACACATTGAACCCCACACAATAATAGTGGGAGAATTCAAGGCATTGTTCTCACTGATAGACTGGTCATTAAAATAGAAGCTAAAGAGAGACAGAGTGAAACTAATAGATGTTATGAACCAAATGGATTTAACTGATATATACAGAATATTTTACCCTCAAACAAAAGAATATATCTTCTTCTCATAGTGCCTTCTCCAAAACTGACCACATAATAAGTCTCAAAACAAGAATAAACAGATACAAGAAGATTGAAATAATCCCATACATCCTATCAGATCATCAGAGACTAAGGCTAGACATCAATAATAACATAAACAACAGAAAAATTACATACCCATTTAAATTGAACAACTTGTTACTCAATGATAATTTGGTCAGGGAAAAATAATGAAAGAAATTAAAGACTTTGTGGAATTCAATGAAAATGGGGGTTCCTCAGGAAATTGGACATAGTACTACCAGAGGACCCAGCTGTACCACTCCTGGGCATATACCCAGAAGATGCTCCAACATTCAATAAGAACACAAGCTCCACTATGTTCATAGCAGCCTTTTTTATAATAGCCAGAAACTGGAAACAACCCTGAACAGAGGAATGGATAGAGAAAATGTGGTACATCTACACAATGGAGTACTCCTCAGCTATTAAAAAAAATGAATTCATGAAATTCTTAGGGAAATGGATGGATCTGGACAATATTATCCTGAGTGAGGTAACCCAGTCACAGAAGAACACACATGGTATGCACTCTCTGATAAGTGGATATTAGCCTAGAAGTTTGGAATACACAAAGGACAATCCACAAACCACAAGAAACTCAAGAAGAAGGGAGACCAAAGTGTGGATACTTTGCTCCTTCTTAAAAGGGGAAACAAAATAGCAAACATTATCCAAGAATGTACTAAAACTATCATTCAACACTGTCAAGTAGGCTTCATCCCACAGATGCAAGGTTGATTCAGTATATGAAATTTCATTTAGGTAATCCACTCTATAAACTAACTCAAAGGAAAAAAAAATCATGCACCCCTCCCCCCACATATATATACCAAAGTCACTATCACTCAATATAATGTCTACTAGGAAAAATGAATCACTGAGGTTAGCAATAAGAAAGCCAAGAAACATTTTCAGTGAAAGTCTTTAAGGAAAATACAGACTTGACTTTGTAACTTCATTACCAGGTTGTTTGCATCTGCATGTACATATGTGTCACTGTGCATATGTGGTGCCCCAAAAAAAGTTTCTGGAGTTGGTCTTCTCTGTTGGTCTATATATTGATTGTAGGGCCCAAACTCTGATCCAGAGGTTTGAACAATGAGCCTTTTTATTCTCTGAAACAACATTCAGGAACTTTACTAGAATTTTAACAGCTACATTTGTATTGGGGAGCCACTTGTGACAGAAACTAATTGTCAGTCATGTAAAATAGAAACAAATCTACAGATGGAATACATATCAAACATAGAACATTTGTTTTCACTACTTATTCTTATTTCCTATTTAAAACTACTATAGTGTTACTTATAAACATTTTATAAATTTATAAAAGAAGATGATTTTTATACTGCATTCAAAGTTCTAATCCAAAGGCCAGTGTTTCATTATTTTATTGACACTTTATTCTTATTCAATGCATCAGAATGATGTATTACTAACAATAAAATATCCAAAAATATTCTCTACTTTTTTCTTATTTTATGAATTAAACAATTGGTTATGTAAGTCAAATGTTTATCTAATCCAGCATGGTGTTTTCCATGGAACTAATCGTTACATAAAAGCAAAATAATACCTTTTTGAGGAATAGACAGATTTTATTGTGGCTTAAAAATAAAATTTATGCTATTATAAATTATAATTGCATAAAAATAAAAGGAATCTAATGATTAGACCGTAGTTTTTGATGAATATTTTCAGTTTATCTTCATTATAATGTTTGAAAATATTTAGTTGTAAGCCCAAAAGTATATTTCCTATTTTGTCAGTTATTTTTATACTCTTTCTTCCACATATCTTCTGCAATTCATGCTACTTAACTTTTCAATTTTAGAGAGCTTATTACTATTGTTTGTGAGTTATTCCAAAGTTCTTTTAAGTCAATTACTCACAGTATACTTTAAGTAGAATATATATTAATTAATTTCCACTGAGACTTTCTACTTCCCAAAATACTTTCCAAAATAGCAACTTTCTCATTTACTAAAAACATGCTTGGTGTAAGAAGCCTTTTTAAAATCATAACTCAAAAGTTAAATAAGGCTTACAAATTATGCTTCTGATAAATATCAGAATTCTATAGGTTCTCAATGCATCATACTTTAAGTAGATTGTGTTCTTGTTCTATTTTCTTTTCATCATTTATGAAATCTATCACTCTTTTTCCCTGTGTGTTTCTCTCTCATTGTTTCTTTGTGTTTGTTTTTCCACACTGCTAACTGTGTGTGTTTCTTTATGATTACATTAAATATTACTAGTTATATAGACTGTGTGTGAAGGTAAAAGGACGAACTTCTGTATTAGTCGTTGCAATATCTTCCTCTTTCATCTCAAGAGCCATGGAATCCTAGATGCTCTGTTGTAGTTGTGTTGTACTTTTCTCTTCAGTTGCCAGGAAGAACATAAGATTTTAAAATATCCTGATGGTGATCACATGATGACAGAGCTAGTTAGAAAGAGGATGGCATGAATGTGCTACAGACAGTTTTTTATCAGTTTTGATGGAAAACATTTCACAGTTGCCTAGAGCATAAGACACAATGAGCCTTGTTTATTTTATTTTGGAAAGGTCAGTACGTTATTATTGAATCTGTATATCTGTGGAAAGAATGAAGCTTCCTAATTTGTCATCTTTCTAATAATTTTTATGTTTCTCTCTAAATTTCTAATTACTCTTGCAATATTTAAAATGATCTAAAAACATTAGTTTCACCATAATGAATCACTTTAACAGAATAATCTTTATTTTAATTGCTATCATCTATCTATCTGTCATCTATTATCCATGTTTCTATGTATCGTCTTTTATGTATCTATTTAGCTATGTATTTATATAATATCTACTCTTAATTGGTCCTTGATCTATCTATCTATCTATCTATCTATCTATCTATCTATCTATCTATCTATCTATCTATTATCAAGATATATAGACCTTTGATGTGATGTAAAAGATTATAGTGGGTTCTAGCTCTCATTATTTGAGGTGGTTTTTTTTAATGCTGATAATTCAATCTATTAAATGATTTTGTGTTATGAGAGATTTAGTATTCAGTAGAGATAGGTTTAATCCCTGTATTAATTTTCTCATAATGCATCCATATCGCCAGTCCTACATGAGCTGACCTAAAATAACCAATTACTGATCTCTTTACGTTTGTTCTGCAAATCTCAGCGTGGCTAATTCAAATGCTTAAGAGTTCTCTGCTTAGCACAGTTTTACCTCATAAGTTTGCAGTTATCTGTGGGATATATCAAGGTAGAATATGTTCGTTTCTAGTCCAATTATCATTGTGGAAGCAAAGCTTGCTTATTCATTTGTGACATTCTTTACCTACATTTCTTACTATTGTACCTAGGAGAACATACCTAAAGATATTTATTTTTATGGACTGTATGCTTGTTTCCTATCAATACTTTGCTCTCTCTCTCTCTCTCTCTCTCTCTCTCTCTCTCTCTCTCTCTCTCTCTCTCTCTGTGTGTGTGTGTGTGTGTGTGTTGGGGGGGTAGGTGTGTGTGTGTGTGTAAATTACTAAGATTTGATAAGGTACAGTATTATTGCTATACTCAGAAAAATCAACCGATGCTAGATGCTAGAGTTTTGACATCATGTGTGAGCAAAGAAGGTAGCAGGATTAACATTGTAAAAATTGCCATTTTACCAAAAGCAATCTACAAATTCAATGCAATCCCCATAAAAATTCCAAATATATTCTTAACAGACATAGAAAGAACAATTCTGAAATTTATCTGGAATAACAAAATACTCAGAATAGTGAAAACAATTCTCAAAAACAAAAGAATTTCTGAGGAAATCATCATCCCTGACTTCAAGCTGTACTATAGTGTAATAGTGATAAAAACTGCATTGTATGTGTACAGAGACAGGCAGGTAGATCAATGGAATAGAACTGAAGACCCAGAAATAAACTCATATACCTATGGCCACTTGATCTTTGAGAAAGAAGCCAATCCTATGGAAAAAAAAAAGACAGCATTTTCAACAAATGGTACTAGTTGAACTGGTGGTCAGCATGAAGAAGAATGCAAATTAATCCATTCTTATCTTCTTGTACAAAGCTCAAGTCTAAGTGTATCAAGGACCACCACATAAATCAGAAAAATGAAATATAATAGAAGAGAAAGTGAGAAAGAACCTTGAACACATTGGCACAGGGGAACATTTCCTGAACCGAACACCAATGACTCATGCTCTAAGACCCACAGTTGACAAAATAGGACCTCATAAAATTGAAAAGTTCTGTAAGGAAAAGATCTTTACCAACTCTACATGCAACAAAGGGCTAATATCCAAAATATATAAAGAACTCAAGAAGTTAGGCTCCAGAAAACAAAACAACCCTAATCAAATATGGGGTACAGTTCAAAACAAAGATTTTTCAACTTAGGAATCTCAAAAGGCTGAGAAGCACTTAAAGAAATGTTCAGCATCCTTAGTAACCAAGGAAATGCAAATCAAAACACCCTGATATACTACCTGAAATCAATCAGAATGGCTAAGATCAAAAATTCAGGTGACAGCCAATGCTGGCAAGGATGTGGAGATAAGACAGGAAATGGTATAGAAACATGTAGCTGTGGGGGATGGGATACTGGGAATAGCCACTAGAAAGACTCAAACTCCAAGGAAGTCACAGGCTTCCAGGATCCAATAGGGATGACTTTAGTTGAAATACCCAACAAAGGGGAGATACAACTTGTGGAGATTAAGTCCACTAGATAGATATGGCTGTCAGTTGAGGGATGGGGTCACCCACACATCTCAAAATATTTATCCCAGAAATGTTCCTGTACAAAGGAAAGTCAGGGACAAAAATGGAACAGAGACTGAAGGAAAAGCCATCCAGAGACCATCCTACCTAGGGATCCATCCCATCTGCAGACACCAAATCCCCATAGTATTGTTAATGCTAAGAAGTGCTTGCTGACAGGAGCCTGGTATGGCTGTTCCTTGAGATAATAGTTTATGTATAAATTATTTTAAATACATTTATCGCATACAATATTATATATGTATATATGTCTATACTTGTGTATATTATGTGAAAATTAATGATTATTTATGAATAGATTAAACATTTTTAGAGTTAGGTATCTATGTAAGACCTAGGAATGAAGCTCTCACGTTTGCAGTGGAATTACACTAAAGTAAAATGATATCATTCCATTTTATTCTATTTACTATTTTATGTAGAACACATGTTATATAAATAACATGTAGAAGCAAATATTACTTTCAATTCCATAGGATTATATATAGAATTTTAATTTGATGTACTATTTTATTTTGATTTTATTTTATTATTAATCAATTTTTTATAAATTATATAAGAGAAAACTGTAATAGAAAACATTACTAGTAATAAGTATTACAAGTTCTAATATCATATATATGTGACAAATATAAGTTTTATTTAGGTATAAATATCTTCTTTTGCATAAAATTATTAAGGATTACATGGGTTTGTAATTTTGAGTTAGAAATTGCCAACTACTTAATCTAAACTAATTTTCTTATCTTAAAATGATAATAAAGGATAAAAACACTCAAATGAAGAGCTTCATGTTTCAATGGTTATGGATCTAAAGTTTTAAATAATATCTTTCATTAACAAATTCACTACTAACATTTAAAAAATTATAAAGCATCTGATGTACATTGATCAAAAGATCCTTCCATTTGGACAACATCCTTTAAATATTTTACTTATTTATTATAAGCAACATATTTTTTTAAGCTTTAGCTATACTTGTATACTATTTACCAGATTAAAGTACAAAATGTATATGTAACTCTAAATTTATCAAAAATACATGCAAATTCCCAACAAAGGATTTCAGTGACCAAGATCAAGAGAAAATACAAACTGAACCTAGAATGATGTTACCATTCCCCTGGTACTCATGGGAGGGAAATGCTCATTCTAGAGCTCATTGTTGCCATGTATTTTAAGTTTTTTTTTTAACTAGTTTGGTTAGTAAAATAGTTTTTTTAAAACTAGTTTGGTTTGTGTTCATCACAAAATCCTAGAAAAAGAAATATAATATGACCTAGAAACTTTACTATTGAGCTCATATTAACAGGAATTTAATATATCACAGGATTTTATATGTGTGGATTTACTGAATCAGTATTCACAAAAAACTAAGAAATGGAATCAAGGTAGGTTTCCATCTGAAATTGAATAGATAAATATATATATCATGATATAGCCACAAAAAAATTAAAATTGCAATCTATCTCTGCAGCAACATAGGCAAAAGTAGAGAAGAAAAGTTATACGAAATTCTTGTAAAATGTTTTACGAAGAGGGATAAAAAAATTATCATTGGTGACACAGTATTGCTGTGAATTCTAGAATATTTGGCTCATTTTAATAGAATATTCTAAATAGTCATGAAAAAGAACAGGTAAAACATAAATGTCTTCTCAACCATTCGGTATTCATCAGTTGAGAATTCTTTGTTTAGCTCTGCACCCCATTTTTTTAATAGAGTGATTTGGTTCTCTGGAGTCTAACTTCTTCTTCTTTTTTTTTTAGTTAACTCATCTTTTATTAACAATTTATATATTTTTAAAAGATTTATTTATTTATTATATGTAAGTACACTGTAGCTATTTACAAACACACAAGAAGAGGGCATCAGATCTCATTACAGATGGTTGTGAGCCACCATGTGGTTGCTGGATTTGAACTCAGGACCTTCAGAAGAGGAGTCAGTGCTCTTAACCGCTAAGCCATTTCACCAGCCTCAACAATTTACATTTTACAAGTACTCTCTTATACTTTTTACCACAGCCATCATGAATAATTGGGAGTCTAACTTCTTGAGTTCTTTGTATATATTGGATATTAGCCCTCTATCAGATATAGGATTGGTAAAGATCTTTTCCCAATTTGTTGGTTGCCTATTGACAGTATCCTTTGCCTTACAGAAGCTTTTTAATTTTATGAGGTCCCATTTGTCAATTCTTGATCTTAGAACATAAGCTATTGGTGTTCTGTTCAAGAAAATTTCCCCTATGCTCATGTGCTGAAGGCTCTTCCCCACTTTCTTTTCTATTAGTTTCAGTGTATCTGTTTTTATGTGGAAGTCCTGATCCACTTGGACTTGAGCTTTGTACAAGGAGATGGGAATTGATCGATTTGCATTATTCTACAAGCTAACCTCCAGTTGAGCCAGCACCATTTGTTGAAAATGCTATGTTTTTTTCCACTGGATTGTTTTAGATCCTTTGTCAAAGATCAAGTGATCATAGATATGTGGGTTCATTTCTGGGTCTTCAATTCTATTCCATTGATCTACCTACCTATCATTGTACCAATACCATGCAGTTTTTAATCACAATTGCTCTGTAGTACAGCCTAAGTTTTAGGATAGTAATTCCACCAGAGGTTCTTTTATGGTTGAGAATAGTTTTTGCTATCCTAAGTTTTTCGTTATTCCAGATGAATTTGCAAATTGCTCTTTCTAAGTCTATGAAGAATTGAGTTGAAATTTTGATAGTAATTGCATTGAATCTGTAGATTGCTTTTGGCAAGATTTTTACTATATTAATTTTTACTATATTAATCATGCCATCCACAAGCATGGGAGATCTTTCCATCTTCTGAGATCTACTTCAATTTCGTTCTTCAGAGTCTTATCAAACAGAACCTTGCATCACCTAAAGAAATGTTCAATATCCTTAGTCATCAGGGAAATGCAAATCAAAACAACCCTGAGATTCCACCTCACACCAGTCAGAATGGCTAGGATAAAAACTCAGGTGACAGCAGATGCTGGAGAGGTTGTGGAGAAAGAGGAACACTCCTTCATTGCTGGTGAGATTGCAAGCTGGTACAAACACTCTGGAAATAAGTTTGGCGGTTCCTCTGGAAATTTCACTTATTACTACCAGAGGACCCAGCTGTACCACTCCTGGGCATATACCCAGAAGGTGCTCCAACATGCAATAAAGACACAAGTTCCACTATGTTCATAGCAGACTTTTTTTTTTATAATAGCCAGAAACTGGAAACAAACCAGATGTCCCTCAACAGAGGAATGGATACAGAAAATGTGGTACATTTACACAATGGAGTACTATTCAGCTATTAAAAACAATGAATTCATGAAATTCTTAGGGAAATGGATGGATCTGGAGAATATCATTCTGAGTGAGTAACCCAATCACAAAAGAACACACATGGTATGCACTCTCTGATAAGTGGATATTAGTCCAGAAGATCGGAATACACAAAGTACAATCCACAAACCACAAGAAACTCAAGAAGAAGAGAGACTAAAGTGTGGATACTTTGTTCCTTCTTAAAAGGCAAAACAAAATACCCATGGAAGGAGATTCAGAGACAAACTATGGAGTAGAGACTGAAAGAAGGACAATCCAGAGACTACTCCACCTAGGAATCCTTCCCATATTCAATTACCAAACCCAGACACTATTGTGGATGCCAGCAAGTGCTGGCTGACAGGAGCGTGATATAGCTGTCTCCTGAGAGCCTCTGATATTACCCGACTAATATAGAAGTAGAAGCTCACAGCCATCCATTGGACTGAGTACAGGGTCCCTAATGAAGGAACTAGAGAAAAGACCCAAGTTGCAGAAGGGTATGCAACCCCTTAGGACGAACAATATGAACTAACTGATACCCTCAGAACTCCCAGGGACTAAAGCACCAACCAAAGACTACACATGGTGGGACTAATGGCTCCAGGTAGCATATGTAGCAGAGGATGGCCTAGTTGGTCATCAATGGGAGGAGAGGCCTGTGGCCCTGTTCTATGCCCAGTGTAGGGGAATGTCAGGTACAGGAAGTGGGAGAGGGTGGGTTTGTGAGCAGGAGGAGGAGGGAGAAAACAGAGTTTTTTGGTTTTGTTTTTGTTTTCTTTTCTTTTATTCTTTTTTTTTTTGGAGGAGAAACTGGGAAAGGAGATATTATATGACATGTAAATAAAGAAAATATTTAATAAGTAAATCAATCAATCAATAAATAAATAAATGTAAATATTTCAGATTATTGCCATAACTGATCATCAGAACCTTATACATTTTATAGATGATGAATTATCTGTACACTAAAAGTGTTTGCATGGTTATCCTATTTTGATATAATATAAAAATTTTATTTTATTTATGTTTAATTTAATTTTATTGTTTATTGACTTTACATTCCTCTCACTTTTCCTCTCATAGTCAACTCCTCCCACAGTCCTTCCCCTATCCTCTCTTTCCCTCTCCTCTGAGCAAGTGGGTTCCCCCACATATCTACCCACTCTGGCATTTCCAAGTATATCTGAGGCTTGGGGCATCCTCTCCCACTGAGGCCATACAAGGCAGCCCAGGTAAAAGAACATATCCTATATACAAGCAACAGCCTTTGGGATAGTTCCCTCTTCATATGCTACATTTGTGAGGGAAGGCATAGGTCCAGCCCATCTATGTTCTTTGAGTGTGTGGTTCAGACTCTGAAAGCCCCAAGAGTTCAAGCTAGTTTACTCTGTTGGTCTTCCTGTGTAGTTACTATCCCCTTCAGTGTCTATAGTCCTACCTCCTATCCTTCCATAGGTGTCCCCAAGCTGCATCTACTGTCTGGTTGTGTGTAACTGCATCTGTCTGAAACAGCTTCAGAGTGTAGTCTAAAAAGTCTTTTTTTAAAAAAAAGATTGTAAAAGATTGCTGTTGAAACTATAAATGTTTTAATCATTGCTTTAGTAGAATATTCAAAGCCATGCATACATTTTTAATATTTGTTTATTAACAAATAAAATTATATATATCAGAAGGTTTGAAATAGGTACAAGAAGACCTACATTGAGCTGATTAATATTAACTGCTTCACATGCTTACTATACTTGCCAATGTTAGGGACGAAATATTTAAAATTTAGCATTTGTGAATTTCAAGGATATCATGAAAGATTTATTACCACAATTACTATGTTCTGTAATTTCTGGCAAAATTTCTGAAATATTACATGATAGAAAAGTATGATTTTTTTAATTTTACAAAAAGAAACAAATAATTCAATAAAGTACACATTTAGATTCTTAGACATAAAAGCAGTGTTTCATGTCTTCTCGTGAAATTGGAAAATAAAACTGAGAAAATAAACTTTTATGTTAGACATGGTAGCAGAAAGGCTGATTTTTTTAAAAAATCAACCATTTCAGAACATTATTACTGAAGAATTATGCTACTGTTTAGGTCCTGTTCTCATTGATGTTGTCTTGTGTCTTATTTCTGTTACTCTTCTGCATGAGTAGTGCCTAATATTACTAAGTATACATTCCTGATTGTCTATAGGCTGAAGTGGTTCTGCAAAGATTATGAACCTGGAGCAGATGTAATCCATTTTATAATCAGTGCATAATACTGGGTGTTCTAAAATTTACATTTTCTAAAAGGATAAGAAGAGAATTTCTAAGTTTTATTAATACATGAATAATGATATTAAACCCCAGCTCTGCATATATATGCATATATTTGCATATATATATGTCATGTGTGTAGTGCTCAATCTTAGAAATATATTTTTTATAAATTAACTTTTTTCAAGACAGGTTTTCTCTGTATAGCTCTGGTTGTCCTGGAAATCATTCTGTAGACTGGCTGGCCTCGAACGAAGAAATCTACCTACCTCTGCCTCCCAAGTGCTGGGAATATTTTGAAAAACTCTTAAATTTTATAATTGTGATAAGTCAATATTAAGTGATACTTTAAGTGACACATTTGCTTTTGGATTTTTTTTAGGACAATATAAACTTATGAAGCATTCCTCAATTAATGTCCTATTTTTATTTCTGGAAAGTTCCAAAATCTCTAAATTATTTTAATAGTAGGTACTGGCTACTAAATAGCCAGGTACTGGTATGTGGGTTGGGTGCCATCTATAGTGAGAGTTTTGGCTATACCACTTTGGCTCCCTGTGGATTGCACTAGCACATCTGCCCAGGAAATATCTTTGGACCCCACATAAAAGATATATACATATTAGTTTATTTTCATATGCCTTAGCTACCTCAAAGGTTGGGCACTCCTGAAACTTCTGTTACTGCAGACCCTATTGTGAATGTTTCTCGTGGCCACTTACCCAAAATCTCACATGGCTGATTGGCTTTATCTCTTGTCACTATTGTGTTCCATTCTTGGTTTTCTAAGTCATGGTAAATCTCTCTCATTCCTCTCTGCATCCTCATCTGCACAACTCTAAGTGTCCTGCCCCATCCCCAACCATTAGCCACTGGTATCTTCATTGATCGATCAAAAACCAACTGCGGACAAGAACCTTTAGCATTTGGGCATGCGGATTTCTGATTGAATCAAAGCATTAGAACCAATCTCCAACAAAGAGCAAGTGTAGATATACTACAGATAGAATTACAAATACCCCTCACTTTATTTATCTACACAAATAGATACATAACCTTACATTTTATGAAATATCTTATTGTGTAGCCCTGGCAGCCTGGAATTTCCAGTGTCATCTAGGCTGACCTAACCTCTTGTAAATCTACCTACTTTATCTTCTCTAGTGCAATGATTAAATGCCTAAATTACCAAAGCTCCAAGATAAATGCTCTTAATTATTAAATTTAATGTCTTTATAAATTATACTCAATTTGTACATACATTCTTGAAAAGAACAGAGATACTAAGCATATTAAATCATTCCCTAATATCTGACATTGTATAAATGGCAAAATTTGACTTAAAATCAGGGCATCTGACTCTACAACTCAAATTCTTTACTAGGCTGAAAGCAGGCCAGTGGTTTCTGGCTCAGTGACTCTAAGAAAGCAGCTGCTAAATGAAGATCATAGACATTTCTCACTGTGATGCACAAAAGAAAGCTGCTGTTCCTGCTGTTCTTCCCTTGCTTGCATGTGGGGACCGCAGGCACCCGCACAGATCTGAAAAAGTTTGCACTTGATTGTAACCATCAGCTCTCTAGGAGCATTGATGGGATGGTGGGTATGGCATCAGATAACAGACATGTTAGGGACACAGGTGTGTTTCCAGATTAGTCAGGAAGCATTACAGGCACAAAGAAATGCCAACTTAAAGGGAAGGGTGGCAGATTGCTTCTTCACAGTCAAGACAGTAGGGCTCCTCTTGTCTTATCTTCAGGTTTTGGCAACCCAGACTGGTTTCCCTGGATACAAGAGTTATCCTGCTTAGCAGGACTGAATCATCAAGTGTGTTGTATTTGTTCAGCTTGTCTTATGAAGGACAAATGCTCCCCATTAAATGTGAGGTATTCTGTTTTTAAGAAAGTGAACAAAAATAAGATGACATATAAAGCACTGAGTAGGACCATGTTATCTAGTTTGACTTTATAGTGCTGTTTAGTTTAAAACATAAAAAGTATAATACAAATATTTAGCCTTCAGAAATAAAAGAAACCTCAAGTAGCATTATAACTTTAGTTTTCAAAGTCTTAAACTGGGACTTGTGGCTCTTCCTTATATAATTCATCCATATTGCATGTAATAATATCTTGTGTATACTATTTCCAGTACTTTTCAGTGTGAAGTCTCTTCACATCCTAAACTAACTAAACAACAAAAATGTGAACAGTGTCACTTCTACCATCTTATCTCAAGCTCATCTACCATCCTAACTCAAGCTCCTGTGTATTTGTACACTAGATCAGCTTCATATTGGTTGTTATTTAATATAAATTATTTTCAGTTTTGCAAAGACAATAATAATTACACTAAAAGTATGTCAGACACATACATTGTTTATAAGATAGACTAAAAAAACATAAAGAAGATGGAAAATTCACAGCTACAACAATGGATTTGAGTATACATCTGGGTCCTGATGAAAAGTGGTCCACATCCTCACATCGTGTGAAAATATCATGGGTATATTGAGCTTGAGCTAGCTGATAGTGCTGAACTCCTAGGGAATCTGATATAAGGGACTTAGGGAGTGACAGTAAATACTTTTAAAGTATGACAAAATACTCAGATTGATAACATAGAATATCAATTTTTTATTTGTAAGAATAATGCCTCCCAGTAGCTTGATGTCAAGGTGTCAGGGATTCAATAGCTCCCTTTTGATGATTAGAAAAGTTCATGTTACTGAGATTCTCTACACTAGTTTGGTTTGAGAACAGTTTAAATATCCAGTACAGAAAGTAGAGCCTGTTTTAAAATTGAAATTATCTAAGTTAAGAAAGAACAGTTGTACAGATATTAACTTACAAACCAGACCCTCTGAAAGCAGGGTGTTTGTCACCCTTCTGTACAATGGGTCCAGAAATCAGAGGATTTTTATGTAGTATTCCCTGCAGAGAACAACATTATGATCATTCAGATTCTCGATGGTTCTTGAGTAGCAAAGAGGTTCATCCCGCTCCATCAGAGATTGTGTCTCTAAGAGCCAGGAAAACTATATATCTAATGTTAGAAAAGAAAAATAGATCCTAGAAGCCTGCCTTATCCTTCAGAACATACCTACTTTACCTGTAACTTTTCTCACTATATCTGTATATTCATGAGTAAAGCTTGATGCTCTGGAGAGGAAATACTGTTTATGTTTAGTTTAAAAATAAAAACCACACCCAAAACATTATTTAGGAAAACCCAAATGTTCCTATTTCTTTTCCAAGTTTTGTCTTTTTGTTATTCATCACCTGTGATATATTCATGTAGTTCATTGCTATATTAAAACTCTTTTCACTTTCAAATTTCATCCTAAAAAAATGTGTCTATTTGGAGCACCTGTTTTTGTATGGCTTTATTTTCCAGACTTTAATACTAGCATAATTTTATAGGGGAAACTTCTTTGAAACTAATTTTATTTTGAATATGTTACTTCTGTTACAGTTTATGCAATATGTAAGTTTCATAGCTCCCACTTGTAATTGTACTTCTTACTTCTTAATACTATGTATGTATTAAATTTGAACACACATTACTAAACATACTGTCATTCAGAGCTTGGAAAATGTTGGGAAAAATTAAGAACAAAATCTTTAAGTATCTTTTGTAATTATCTGATTAAAGTTTGTCTCACTAGATTATTAACAGTAATTGGTTCTTTATTTAAAAGGAAAAGATTGGGTTATAGTTTAATAATGCTTGAACTAACATCAGATTAATATGGGTTTAATGAATCAGTATATTTAATTACCTGAATATACATGTGTATAATGGAAACAGTTACATGAAATTAGATACCCCTTCAACTGATTTCATTCAAGCATGACAGTATTTTATGATTTTCTTTAGGAAAACTTAAATATGACTATGCATTTTAGTGATTTTTAACTTTCTTTGAGTAGTTTGTATGGGTAAGAAATAAATGCATCTCATACTTCCACTTTAAAACAGTAAAAAATACTTATAACATTAAAAATATTTTCTATAAACTTAACTGAAGGTGTGAATGAAAATGAAGGTGAATAAATGAAAAGTAGAACTCAGGAACACTATAAGCTTTAAATTTAAAACATCCCATAAAATAATTGTAAGCTACTTACTTATATTCTTAGTCCAATTATTTTTATAAATCCCCAAGTTGTCTTTGATACTCATGAAAATGGATGGATAGATTTTATAAGGTGTAACATAAAAATGGGAGATGTTCAAGTTACTGATATCAGAAAAAAAGAGGAAATTACTACAGATGCAACAAAGAATGAAGGAAAATTATGAGAAATGTTGTATATAAAATTTAGTATTTGTGATAAATTAAGTAATATGTTTAAATGTATATTCCATCAAAAATCAAAGAAAAAGAAATATATTTTGAATAAACCTTTATTACTAAATTGAAAACAATGCAATGGGGAAAAAAAGATTTATTCCAATTTTGTAATTTATTCCAAATAAGGAAATAAAAGAAAATATATTTTAATATGCCATGAAGAGCACTTGTTTTAATTAAGTAAAATTAAAGACTGATTTAAATTCAAGACTGATTTGCGGACAACAAGAGAACAAGTCCACCCAAATCAGCTAACAGGACTTATAGGGGCTCACAGAAACGGAAGCAACAATCATAGCACCTGTGGGGGGCAGTACTATGACTTCTGCAAATACCTTATAGTTGGGTACCTTGGTGTTACTGTAGGACTCCTAACACTGGGAGTTAGGGTATCTTTGACTCCCCCTTCTTTGGTTTGGGACCCTTTTATTCCTACTGGGTTGCCTTCTTCAGGCTTGATATGAAGATTTTCTGTTTGCTTGTTTTTATATTGGATATTTTATTTACTTACATTTCAAATGTTATTCCCTTTCCCTGTTTCCCCTCCAGAAATCCCTTATCTCATCCCCCTACCCCTACTTCTATGAGGGTGTTCCTCTACTCACTTACCCACTCCACCTCACTTCCCTGGCATTCCTTTACACTTGAGAATCGAGCCTTCATAGGCCCAAGGGCCACTCTTCCCATTGATGCCAGACAAGACCATCCTCTGCTACATATGTGGCTGGAGCCATGGGTTGCTCCATGTGTAATCTTCTTTGGTGAGCTAGTCTCTGTGAGCTCTGAGGATTCTGATTGGTTGATATTGTTTTTCCTATGGGGGTGCTCCTTCAGTACTTTCTCTAATTCCTCCTTTGGGAACTTTGTGCTCTGCCACAAGCTGGCCAGCCTTGGTCTCTCTTAACCTGTGGGAGAAACAGGGTCCTGGTCAGGTTGGCAAGACGTCGGCAAAGGAAAAAATGACTGACTGACACAACACAAGGAAGTGCAGGATCTGAATGTATTTCTCAAAATGGCATCAGACTTTTACAGTCATTACAAAAGAGAAAAGAAAAATCTGGCAGCTCAGCAGTTAAGGTACATCTGAGGCCATCTGAAACACACTGGGTCTAAAACAGCAGCTATCTCCTCTGGACTGGTGTAGCACCCACAGGCTCCAAACACTCTTGGCCTGCATGGGCCAGGCTAGAGTACCCGGGTGGCTGCAGACCACAGGAGGATAGAGGGTAGAATCTCGAATACTCTGCAGTACAATGCCTCATATACAAACTGGGCTCAAGGTCCCACCCATCCTTAGTAAACACCCACTATGCTAATCTTCTGGGCTATCAGTGATATGTCCCAGGGGTCTCATTCTTCTAATCTCTGGGAGTAGCTTAGCTGCAATTCTAATGTGGTCTGTGACTGAAATGAGAATTTTAGTTAAACTTGCCCTGGTATTATCAACTACCATTCTGTAAGCTTCAATGCCCTACCCACTTCATTATTTCCCTAACAATGCCAGAGGCAATTAGTCTGAATGTGTAACATTGTCTGTAAAATTCCAAGTCAGAGTTTTGCTAAGATGTTAGAACATTGGTGGAGGTCAGAGATCAACATCTAATTTTGTCTAGCTATTAGTAAATCATATCTTGGTGGGCACCTAGCACACGAGACCTTCCATGGACTAATGCAAGGACAAATCTGGGCTACCTTTGAGTTAGGAATTCCAGGAAGCTGTCTTCCTTGAAGCTGTACGCCTCTGATCCATGAACAGGCTTTCAGGCCTGACACTTGGATTTTACTGGAGTAGATGAGTGGGCATGGCAGTACTCAGTCCATTGGTTGGCTGCCAACATCAGACTCTGTGTTTATACTGCTCTGGCAGAGCCTAGTAGTATTGTAACATGTTGGAAAGATTTTGATTGATACTCCTAGGAAGCCCGGTCTTATTACTTTGGGGGACAGGGGGGTCAAGGGAAACAAAGAAAGAATAGATCTGGGGGAGAGGGATGGTAGATTGGTGGAGAGCTTAATGAAGCACAGGGAGGTGAATGTATGGTTTGTGTAGAATATATGACAAGAATTACTAAGAAAGAAAGAAAGAAAGAAAGAAAGAAAGAAAGAAAGAAAGAAAGAAAGAAAGAAAGAAAGGAAGGAAGGAAGGAAGGAAGGAAGGAAGGAAGGAAGGAAAGAAAGAAGGAAGGAAGGAAGATGCATCTTCTCTGACTAAACCCAGATCCGGCAGTCCTCTGCTGCATGTGTTTCGGGGGCCTCATATCAGTGGTTGTATTCTGCCTAGTTAAGTCAGAGAAAATGCACCTAACACTTAAGAGATTGTAGGCCCCAGGGAGTTTAGAGGTCAGGTGGGGATGGGGGGTGGGGACGTCTATGTGGAAACAGGGGGGCGGGAGGTGGTATGTGATGTAGTGAGGGAGTGGACCAGGAGAGGGATAAAATCTTGAGTTCTAAATAAATAATAAGGAAAAAAAAGAAATAAAGGAAGGAAGGAAGGAAGGAAGGAAGGGAGAGAGGGAGGGAGGGAGGGAGACAGAGAGAGAGAGAGAGAGAGAGAGAGAGAGAGAGAGAGAGAGAGAGAGAGAGA
>JADRCD010199833.1:0-37014 GCA_019843815.1 Montemys delectorum
ACTAATACAGAAGTAGAGGCTCACAGCCATCCATTGGACTGAGTACAGGGTTATTTGGGGGTTTTTAGTATTTTGTATTTGTTCAGTATATTTTGTTTTGATTATTATGTGAATAGGGTTGTATCTTGATAAGTATCTCCCTCTCTAGGTAGGGAAATTTTCATCTGTTATTTTGTTGAAAATATTTTCTGTGTCTTTTTGTTTTGTTTTGTTGGCTTTTGTTTGTTTGTTTGTTTTCCAGACAGGGTTTCTCTGTATAGTCATGGCTGTGGTGGAACTCAGAAATCTGCCTGCCTCTGCCTCCCAAGTGCTGGGATTAGAGGTGTGTGCCACCTGGCTTTCTGTGTTTTTCACCTGGGTTTTTTTCTCCTTCTCTACTCCTATTGTGGATCTGATCTTTTTGTAGAGATCCACATTTGCTGAATGTTTTGTCCCTGGAGCTTTTTAGATTCAGCATTTTCTTTGACTGAAGAGTCAAGGAATTCTATTGTGTCTTTAATGCCTTAAATTCTGTCTTCCATCTCTTCTATTCTGTTGGTGAGTTTTGACTGAGGTTCCTGTTCTAAATATTTTTCTTTTCTTCTTTTACCTCAGTTTTTTATTTTGTAATTCCATTTTTGCCTTCATGTCTTTAACTGTTTCTTCATTCCATTCCATTGTTTGTGTGTGTGTGTGTGTGTTTTCATAGATTTCATTAATGGATTTGTTCAGATCCTCTTTCAGCACCTTTAACATATCTAAAGGTTATTTTGAAGCTCTTGCTTTGTGTTTCATATGTATTACTTTCTAAATTCCCTCTGTAGTAGGATTGTTGTACTTTATTGGAGACATATGTTCTTCACTGTCATTCTGATTTTTGCTGGCATCTAGTCATCTGGGACTGGGGTGATTGTAATTCCAGGTGTTGATATCTGAACTTGTCTTCACTGGGTGGGTGTCTACTTTATTGGATTCTCTCACCCTGTTTAGTTTTTAGAAGAATGTAGTCACTGCATGTTGCACTGGTAGGAATTCTTTTGAGATTCTGTCAGGTGGGTTCATTGGGGATGCTGGTTAGATGCTTCAGTTCTACTCAGAATTTGAAAAAAAATAATCTCTTGAGGTAGACAGAGTGAGGGATCTGGGAGTGAGAGAGAAGGGAAGGGGAAAGAGGGGCAGGATCAGATGTGGGAGGAGATTGGGGAGAAGTATAGAAGGTCAGGAGGTATATAGCAATGGGAGATGGGCAACCGGGGGTAGTCATCAGAAAGTCTCAGATACCAGGGACCCAAGAGGTTCCCAGGACTCAATAAGGATGACATTAGCCAAAATACCCAACAAATTAGAGAGAACATATCCAGGGGATAGGCATGGCCCCCAGTTGAGGAATAGGGCCACATACTCATCTCAAAATATTAATCCAGAATTGCTCCTGTCAAAAGGAAATGCAGGGAAAAAGAATGGACCCAACACTGAAGGCAAGGCCATCCAGAGCCTGTCCCACCTAGGGATGTATCATATTTGCAGACACCAGACCCAGACTCTATTGCTGATGCCAAGGAGTGCTTGTTGACAGGAGCCTGGCATAGCTGTCCCCTGAGAGGCTCTGCCAGAGCCTGAGCAATACAGATGCAGGTGCTCAGACTGAGCATGAGAACCTCAATGAAGGAGTTAAGGGAATGACTGAATGAGCAACCCCATATTAAGTACAACAATATCAATTGACCAGACCCCCCAAAGGCTCCCGCGGACTAAACTACCAACTAAAGAGTACACACAGAGGGACCCATGACTCCAGCTGCATATATAGCAGAGGATTGCCTTGTATGGCATCAATGGATGGGGAGCCCTTTGGTCCTGTGGAGGCTGGATGATGCAGAGTAGAGGAATGTCGTGCCCTGAGGCAGGAGTTTGTGTTGGCACCCTCATAAAGGCTGTGGAAGGTTGAACAGGATAGGGGAGTTTGTGGAGGGAAATCTGGGAAGGGGAATAATGTTTGAAATGTAAATAAATATAATAATCAGTAAAAAACAGAATGTGTTTCTTGGTATGGTGAACTGATACTTTAATAAGCATAGGCTAGAAGGGGTGCCTACTGAAAAAGGAAAGTGAGAATTACCTGTGTATTTCCCTGATAGATCTGACTGATGGATTCCCCACTAGCAGACTTCTGTATTCTTGCAACTTACCGGGGACTTGTGAACTCCTTTGCCTTTTAGTATACAGGTTTATCAGGATTACACCATCATTTTTGGACTAAGGTCTACCTCATGCTGAGGGCTCATATTTACAATATAGGATAAGATATCAATGTGAAGAACTGGTATGTATGAAATCAAACTGCTGAAGTAGATGGTGTGAATGTTAAAATCAATCATCCTAAGACATGAGGGATATTTTACATACAGGCTTAGCCTCAAGTTTCTTTATATTAACTCATTAATATTCTAAAAATACACATTTACCAGCTATTCTTTATGATGAACAAAATGATGTGTTGACTTTTAAAACAATGAATAATGATTAAATAACATTAATTATCCTATCTATCATCTTAAGTGCTTGACATTTTTTTTGTCATGAGCATACTTGAGATTTATCTTAGCAGAACCATAATATACTTTTCAATAATTAATAATAATTATCATGTCATGCTAGAAAACTTTAAACAAATAAGCATTTTCTTTTTAACTGTGATAACGCTGGCCTTGTAAAGAGAGTTTGCAAACATTCTCTCTTGTTTCTTTTCTGCAAAAAGTTTGAAAGGTCTGGCATTTAGTCTTTAAACGGTGGGTAGATTTAGGTGTTGAAGCCACTACTTACTGGATTTTTATTGATGAAAATTTTTATTTTTTATTTAATCACTTGGTTTGTTGATCTTTTCAGATTTCTTTCATTTTTTTATTGGTTATTTTATTTATTTATATTTCAAATGTTATCCCCCTTCCCAGTTTCCCCTCAATAAGCGCTCATCCCCTCCTCTTTCCTCCTGCCTCTGTAAGGGTTTTCCCCTACTAGCCCACCCATTCCTGCCTCAGTGGCCTAGTGTTCACCTATCCTGGGTCTAGCCTCCACAGGACCAAGGGGCTCCACTCCCAGAGATACCAGACAAAGCAATCCTCTGCTACATATCCAGCTGGTTGGAGCCATAGGTACCCGTGTATACTCTTTGGTTAGTGGTTTAGTCCCTGGGATCTTTGGGAGTCTGGTTGGATGATATTTTTGTTTTTCCTATCAGGTTGCAAACTCCTTCAGCTCCTACAATACTTGCCCCAACTTCCTTATTGGGGTCCCTGTGCTTAGTACAATGTTGGGCTGTGTACATCCACATCTGTATTGGTTGGGCTCTGGCAGAACCTCTCAGGGGATAGTATTTCTTGGCATCAGCAATAGTGTCTGGGTTTGGTGTCAGCAGATATTATAGATCCCCAGGTAGGGCAGTCTCTGGATGGCCTTTCCTTCAGTGTCTGCTGCACTCTCTTTCCCTGCATCCTCCCCCCCCCCCCTTTTTAATGTTTTTTTGAGGCAGGGTTTCTTTGTGTAGCCCTGGCTGTCCTGGAACTCACTCTGTAGACCAGGCTGACCTTGAACTCAGAAATCAGCTTGCCTGTGCCTCCCAAGTGCTAGGATTAAAGGCTTGTGCCACCACTGCCCCCTGTATTTCCTTTTGATAGGAGGAATTCTGGCTTAATATTTTTGAGGTGGTTGCGTGGCCCCATTCCTCAATTGGGGGCCGTGCCTATCCACTGGATATGGTCTTTTCAGATTTTTTGATTCATTTTTTCTTGTTCTATTATTTCTTTTTAGAATTTTATGCCTGCAATGTATCTTAATCATATTCCTCTCTTCCCCTAGCTCTGCTCAGATCTACTCTGCTTTAATACCCACAAACTTTGTATCTTCTTTTCTGTTTTAAACCCGTTAAGTCTAATTTGTGCTGCTGCATATATAGTCTTGGATATGTGGGCTTCTATTGGATTATGATAAGTCTACTTGCAGCCATATCCTTAAACCAAACTGATGTTTTCCCAGCAACTATCACTAGTCTATATCTCCTGAATAGGCTAGACATCATGCCTAGACTTGCCTCCATTCTGGGATTTTTGTCTGCTTTTAGGTTTCACAGGTCTTGTGAAAGCTGTCATCGCTGCTGTGTATTCCCATGTTTAGCCACCCTGCTGTATCAAGAAAACATTCCTTATATTTATCGTAGCTTCTGGCTCCTGTAAGTATTCCTCCAACTGTGCTGCAACTCAAAGCTGGAACTCTTGCCTTCCTTATGGAACTGTGCCTGCTCCTTCTCAAACTGTCTATTTCTTTTCAGTACCCTTCTTGTAATCAAAATAGCAGAGAGTTCCTTCAGAAATACCCTATAAATCCTGATATTCACTGATCAATTCTGATTTTCTTTGTGGTGGTTTGAATTAGAATGACCTTCATAAGGTCTTATATTCTTAATCGTTCAGAGTGGCTCTGTTTGAGAATTTGAAAGGTTAGAAGGTATGGCCTTGTTAGAGTTGGTATTGCTTTGTTGGAGTAGGTGTGGCCTTGCTGGAGAAAATATGTCGTTGAAATATGAAAGCCCACACTTAGCCAAGTACATCATCTTGCTCTCCTTCTGTCTGTCTATGGGTTTAAAGGTCACTCTCAGCTACTGATCTAGTGACTGCCTGAGTGCTGCCATGCTCCCTGCTATGATGATAATGTACTAAACCTCTAAAACTGTAAAGAAGGCCAAATTAAATGCTTTCTTTTAAAATAATTGCCTTGGACATGATGTCTCTTTACAGCAAGAGAAGAGTGACTAAATTATTCTCTAATCATCATAATTCTAGAAAGGAAGTAGAAAATTTTGGTGTTCTCAGAAGTGAAGAGATGTTCATTTCCCTAGATTATATGACTTAGATGTGAGGACTGATGTCATCCTACAGTAGGAAATTACTAATAGTCACAAAGTGCTTGACAAGTCCCTTACTGGCATTCTGTAAACTAAGAGACTCTTTAGTAACTCAGTCAATTTGAAAATCCAGTGTATTCAGGAACACCACCTGAGCAGAATTTACAGCAATGTGTTTTCTTTTCCTAAGAGTCCTTGTGTTTTTTTCCATCCACAAAGGCAAACTGTAGGCAGGAAATGTCAAGTTTCATTTTGACATTAGTGCTAACCTATGCACTGCCTCCAGGGACACATAGTGTTGTTTTTCATTTAGCATTTTGTTAAGCAGGAAAGATTTTTTTTTCTATTTATTCTTTTCTAATGCAGCAGCTTTGGGGTTTATGCATATTTATTTCACAAATGCAGAGTGGAATTGGAAAAATTAAAATGGTTAGCATCATTGTCCAGGAGAAATTTGCAATCCATGCCCCATAATACTCACTGTGATATATACAAGACTATCAAGTTAAAAACACTGGTGATGTACTTCCCAAGAATTGGATGAATTCAACACATTGAATATACCCAAATGCTAGTGATTCTTCCTTTAAAAAAAATCACCTGATTATGTGGCCATAGGTTTAATTTAACTCATCAATAAACAAACTAATAGTATAAAGACATCTAGCCTTGTGAACTTATAAATACAGTGCCATCATATCAATTAATAGTCTGTTGTGAAATTTTTAAGCAAAACCACATTAATCATTTGGGGAACAGCAATACATCTATGCCTCCTGTAAATGTTACATTGTTTTTGTTATCAGTTGCTTATATTTGATTTCAATTTGACTTAATTTTTTCTTTTAACATTTATTTGCACTTTAAAAATACTTAACTGTGTGTATGTGTGTGTATGTTTATGTATGTATGTATGTATGTATGTATGTATGTAAGTATGCAGGTAGATAAGTATGTGTGCATGTGTGTTTTTGTAGAGGCCAGTGGCTTAAGATTCTCCTGAAGTTACCATTGGGTTGTGAGCTTCCCAGTGTATACATAGGAGACTGTATTTTTTTGTTTTGTTTTGTATTTTTTTTAGATATTTTCTTTAGTCACATTTGAAATTTTATCCCCTTTCCTCTTTTCCCCTCCATACCCCCCCTAGTCTTTCCCCCCTCCCCTGCTCACTAACCCATGCACTCCTGCTTCCCTGTTCTGGCATTCCCCTACACTGGGACATCGACTCTGGGCCTCTCCTCTCATTGATGTCCCATAAGGCCATCCTCTGCTGCATAGGCAGCTGAACCCATGGGTCCATCCATGTGTACTCTTTGGTTGGTGGTTTAGTTCCTGGGAGCTCTGGGGATACTGGTTAGTTCATATTGTTGTTCCTCCTATGGGGCTGCAAACCCCTTTAGCTCCTTGGGTCCTTTCTCTACCTTCTCCATTGGCGACCCTGTGCTCAGTCTAATGGTTGGCTGTAAGCCTTTACTTATGCATTTGTCAGGCACTGGCAAAGCCTTTCAGGAGACAGCTATATCAGGCTCCTTTCAGCAAGTATTTGTTGGCATCCACAATAGTGTCTGGTTTGGTAACTATATATGGGATGGAATGTGCTTTTAACTGCTGAGATATCTCTCCAGTTCTACATGACTGTGTTCTATTGAGAGATTCCTATGCTCTAAACCGCAAGAAAAGTATATTTAATCTCTGGTGACATTCTTTAGTTCATGGAGTATTTTTTTTAATTTATTAATAAAAGACTTTAGGAATCTCTGTTGATTTGTTGCCAGGTATTGGTATATCTAGAAAAGAGTCCTTCACTTATCATCATTTTATTTCCCTATACGACAGATGGATTTTGATGTCAGATTTTTGCATAAGCTCATTTTCCATTATTTTAGCTTCTGAAAAAGTGTCATTATTAATATAGTTCTCTTCAGAAAAGGCCTCTTCCCAAGCATAAAAACCAAACAACAGATTTCTTATTTGTCACATCTCTTCTGGTTTTAATGGTCAATTCAATTATGTTTCTTTCAAGGTTTATCTTAACATTCAGAGGCAGAAATGCCTCCTCTACCTTTTATAGTGTTTGACAACGCTGTCATACCTCAAAACTTGTTCGACCACATTTGACATCCATGAAAAGAAAGTCATGAAATTCTTAAATAGTCAGTCAACAAATATAGAAATATAATGAATTTGCAGTTTTTCTTTCCTAGTTATAAGTATTGACACTGTCAGATTACTCATTATTATGTGCTAAAGTTGATCAACCTGTGGTTCATGTCTCCTGTGGTAGGTCACATATCAGATATCATGGCTATAAGGTATTTATATTATGATCCATAACAGTAGCAAATTTATAGTTATGATGTTGCAATAAAAATAATTATGGGATTGGAAGTTACTAAAACAAACAAAAAGCTATGTTAATGAGGCCCAACATTAGTAAAGTTGAGGAAAACTGGTTTAAACTACTCCTTATATGCCACATGAAGCTTGTCCCTGTGATTGGACACTTTACTCATGTGATTCTTCTTAACCCTAGAGTGTAAACTGTCTGATGCTCTGAATAAAGTTGGTGATTGCATAAGACTTCAGCCTACCACATTTAACAGCTCCATTTCCCCAGTTCTCACTGCTCTAGACTGGAAAACATTAGGAACTTCTCCAGCATCCATGACCTTCCCAGTCATGAGTAGTAGTCTGCATTTAAAGAAACAGAAATAATTTCCCTACTATTTAGTGGATCTTAACATCCAATTAGACAGCTCTGAACTACCTTCAAGATATAAGTGCCTGTGGGCCGATGTACTGGAGGCTTTCCATGGAGATCTTTGGCCCAGCCTAGTGTGAGTGCGAAGGAGGAGTCATCTTCATCGGTTCCACTGCTGCAGCTGGCTCTGTGGGCCTGCATGCTGGTGGCTTTCCACAGAGACCTCTGGCCTGACCTGGTGCAAGAGCCCTCGCGCAGAGAAGCGAGCTTGGGCAGCGCTTTCTTTGCTGTATCTTCCAGGCTGCTCTGTTTCTCTGTGCTGCCCTGCATGGACTCAGGTCGGGCTGGGCCAAGGAAAGGCCAACTAGCCAGTGAGGAGTGCTGTGTAGCTTCAGGCCGAGGAGACCTCTTCCCAAGTGTTACAGCTCTTAGAACAAAAGGCTCAGACAACAGAGTAGATCTTTCGAGTAGATCTTTCATGTACTTTTACTTCCCTGGATAGGATATCTATACAGTTTGGGGGGTCATTCAGATTTCGACAGCAGTTATCTCTCATTGGTTTGGGCTGAGAGTCTTTATTTGCATGTAAGAGGGCTTGACCAATATAACACACCTCTCCTGCTGGGGTCATTGTGAGGGGTTGGGACTGAAACAGGAACCAAGGTCCCAGGAGTTATAGCTGAACTCCTTCCGTCCCTTGCAGGCATAAATATTGTCCACTGGGGCTCCAGGGTTCTAGGCCTATTACTCAACTGGGCCCAGGTTTTCTGAACAGACCACTGCCCCACCTGGCTCCACTTTTGTCTCTGCTTTTGCCATCACAGTTATTCCACATCAGCCTGAGCCGAATCAGGCCAAGCTGGGAAGACAAGAGGCTGAGTAGCCAGCAAGGATTATGGGGGAGCTTCAGATGACATTTTGGAAGAGGAGCCCTCTTCCCAAGAGACAGTGTTAGAGCTCTTGTGACAGAAGTTCCCAGACTACAGAGTAGTTCTCACACCTTTATTCCTTCTGAATAGGATTCTTTTTTTTTTTTTTTAATTAGGTATTTTCTTTATTTACATGTAAATTTCTCCTTTCCCAGTTTCCCCTCCAAAAACAAACAAACAAACAAACAAACAAACAAAAACAACAAGAACAAACCCCTGTTGCGTCCCCCCTCCCCATGCCTGCCACCCCACTCTCTCCCATTTATTGGCCCTGGCATTCCCCTACACTGGGGCACAGAATCTTCACTGGGCCGAGGTCCTCTCCTTTTATTGATGATCGAATTTGCAGTCCTCTACTATATACATGCTGCCAGGACTGAATAGGAATCTTATACACAGTTTAGGCATGGACCAGGACCTGGGTTTTAAGCCTGAGCTCAACCAGGGACCAAGCTGCCTATCACAGCTCAACACTCCGCAGATGCCACTATTTCATCTTACCAAACTGGTCATTATTGTTGGTCATAATTTTACAGCTGAGTAGGCTTCCTGACTGCTTTTCTCCCTTTGTAGTTCGCATAACACCTTGGTATACTTAGGAGTCTCCAGGGAAGGAGGTTTGAAGTCACTTCCAGATTCATACCTTTAATTCCTATGTTTGAAATGTATAGTGTTTTGCACTGAAGTTTTGGGAGGCAGCTAAAGGCAATGGCTATGTCACATATTGTTTGAGGAATCTCTTGGATTTCTTTGACCACCAGCTTTAAGGAAGGTTTGCTATTCCTGTTAATGGGGTTTTAGTAAAATAGTCTATACCACTTGAAGGGGTGGGAACATTATCACCTCCAATGGTGTAACTGCATTAAAATGTATGTACACACATATGTAATACATATTTTATTTTTATGTTTTGAAATCATTATACAATCATATCACTTCTCTTTTTTCCTCACTTCAAATGAATAAAAACATGTAGTGTTTGTCTTTTCAAGGTTTGGGTTATCTTACTCAGCACATTTGCTCTAGTTCTATCCATTGACCTACAAAAATACATGATTTCTTCTTTTTATAATGCTGAAAATATTTGGAAAGGTATTTATCTTGTTCGTTCTTCCTACTAATTGTGAATGGAGTGGCAATAACTATTCCTTAGTTGCCTGTAGTTCTTGTCTACAAGTGGAGTTCCTATAAGAATATATTCTTCCATCCCAGTATGTCCATTGGTGTTGTCCTTATTCATTCAGTTTTTATTAAGGAAGCTTTATTTTCTTTTAAAATTTAAAACCAGAAAATATATTGTATGTATTTTTTAATTTTTAAAATTAGTTTATTCTCTCTCTCATATATTGTAGTTTCCCCTTTCTCCTCTCCTCTAAGTCCTTTCCCCCATCTTCTCCCTTCCCATCCACTCCTCTTCCATTTCCCTTCAGAAAAAGGCAAGTCTTCCAGGAATATCAAGAAAACATGGCATATCAAATAGCAATAAGACTAGGTACCTCCCGTCATATTAAGGCTAGACAACCAGGAGAAGGACAAAAGCAGGCAAAAGCATCAGAAACAGCACCTATTCTAAGGGAGCTGTATTACTGAGATACCATTGGTGAAGCTCCCTGCTTTGTCTAAAGAACACAATACAAGCCACAAACCATAAGAAACTCAAGAAGAAGACTAAAGTCTAGATACTTCGTTCCTTCTTAAAAGGGGGAACAGAATATCCATGGAAGGAGTTGCAGAGACTAACTATGGAGCAGAGACTAAAGGAAGGACAATTCAGAGACTTCCTTCCCAAATTCAATCATCAAATCTAGACACTATTGTAGATGCCAGCAAGTGCTAGATTACAGTAGCCTGATATAGCTGTCTCCTGAGAGGCTCTAACAGTACTCGACTAATACAGAAGTACAGGCTCGCAGCCATCCATTGGACTGAGCACAGGGTCCCCAATGAAGGAGCTAGAGAAAGGACCCAAGGAGCTGAAGGGTTTGCAGCCCCTTATGACAAACAACAATATGAACTAACTAGTACCCTCAGAGCTCCCAGGGATTAAAACACCAACACATGATGGGACTAATGGCTCCAGCAGCATATGTATAGCAGAGGATGGCCAAGTCAGTCATTGTCTTAGTCAGGGTTTCTATTCCTGCACAAACATCATGACCACGAAACAAGTTGGGGAGGAAAGGGTTTATTCAGCTTACATTTCCACATTTCTGTTGATCACCAGAGGAAGTCAGGACTGGAACTCAAGCAGGTCAGGAAGCAGGAGCTGATGCAGAGGCCATGGAGGAATGTTCCTTACTGGCTTGCTTCTCCTGGCTTGCTCAGTCTGCTCTCTTATAGAACTCAAGACTTCCAGCCCAGAGATGGCACCACCCACAAGGGGCCCTACCCCCTTGGTCACTAATTGAGAAAATGCCCTACAGTTGGATCTCATGGAGGCACTTACCCAACTGAAACTCCCTTCTCTGTGATAACTACAGCCTGTGTCAAGTTAACACAAAAAACTAGCCAATGCAGTCATCAATGGGAGGAAAGGCCCTTGGCCCTGTGAAGGTTCCCAGTGTAGGGGAATGCCAGGGTCAGTAAGCAGGAGAGGGTGGGGTGGTGAGAAGGGGGAGGGGGGAGGAGACAGGGGTTTGTTTTAGGTTTTTTAATTTTATTTGTTTTTCTTTTTAGCTTTTTCTTTTTTTTTTTCTTTTTCTTTCTTTCTTTCTTTCTTTTTTCTTCTTTTTTTTTTTTTTTTTTTTTTTTTTTTTTTTGAGGGGAACCTGGGAAAGGAGATATTGTAAATAAAGAAGACATCTAATAAAAAAAATAAATAAAAATAAAAAGAACACAATCTCACAGTAGTGTTCCTGGTCCTTTGGCTCCTGTGGCTCCTGTAGTCTTCTCTCTGAATCTTCTGTGATCATAGCTCATTTTTAAATTGCATTATTCACTTTCTTAATTATTTAACTTTGACTTAGTTGTATATTCTGATTACTAATCCTCTGTTGGATATGGAACTACAAAGATTCTCTTACACTCTGTAATCTTCCCTTGCTATATGTAGCTTTTTAGTTAAGTTTTCGGTTTTTGTTGTTGTTTTGGGGTTTTTTGTTTTGTTTTGTTTTTTAGATTATAATACAATAATATCTCCCTTCCCTTTCTTTACACCAAACCCTCCTACATACCCCTCCATGCTCTTTTGTAAATTCATGGCCTCTTTTCTCATTAATTGTTAACAATGTATATGTGTATGTCAAATGCTTTTGAATTGTACAAAATCTTATTTTCAATTGCTATCTCTAATTCTTGAGCAAATACAGTCCTGCAATGTCAGAATTTCAGGTTTTACATTGAAGTCTTTGATTCTTTTGGAGTTCGTTTTTATGAATGATGATACACAAACACATACATGTATACACACACACATATACCCCAACACATGCACAATTATGTTATTTTCTATGTAGACATCTAGTTTTCCCAGTACTTTTTTTATACTCTCTTATCTCTAATGCATACCTTTTGCCTCTTTATCAAATATCAAATTGATATAGTTAAACACACTCATGCCTTGGTTTTCTATTTTGTTGCAATTCATCCTTGTTTCTGGTTTTGTGCCAGTACGATCCTGTTTTTATTACTTTAGCTTTGTAATATCCCTTGAAATAATAAATCAAATTCTTTAGCATTATTCTTTTTTTTTTCAGGATTTCTTTACCTATCTGGAGTTTTAATAATTTATGATTCCTTATGACTTTTAGGATGACTATTTTTTTCTTTTTCTGTGAAAAATATTATGAGGATTTTTGACTGGAATTGCATTGAATTTGTAAATTGCTTTTGATAGGATGGTCATTTTCACAGTATTAATTCTACCAGCCATATGATATCTTTCTTTTTCCTAGTATCTCTTAAAGATATTTCTTCATAGATTTGAATATTGCATCATGGATGTCTTTCACCTTCCTGAATAATATGTACATGTTATGTTTAACCATATTGTGAGACTATGGTAAATAGGAATTTCCATCATTTCTTTCTCAATGTCTTTGTTATTGCTGTGTAGAAAAGGTATTGGGTTTTTTTTTGCGAGTTGATTTTGGATTCTTTCCTGAAAGTGGAGATCATGTATAAAAGATTTCGGGTAGAATTTGTGGCCTGCTATGTATAATATTATAGTATCTGCAAGTAAAGATAATTTGACATCTCCCTTTAATCAACATCTATTTCTCATGGTTCTTAAGATATATCTCGATGTCACTAGCCTTAGTTTTTTCTAAGCATTTCAAACTCCAAGTTTTTAAATTTTCCTTATACCTCAAAAGTTTTAATATTTACTGCCATATAGATAGCCTAGCTACTTTATTTGAATAAAATAATACAAGATTAGACTTGTAATGGTAGTACTTTAGGTTAGTAGATACTCAAAGACATTTACATTAGGTTTTACTCATTAATTCAGTATTTTTAAACCCATTACATAGATTAAAATAGAATGGAATTCAACCTAGTTTGGAAAGGAAGGGAGAAAAATGCTTAAGAAAAAAAATCAAAATTTCTACAGAAATGAAATGGAAACCATAGACGCCCAAGAAGGGGTGTAAAATTGGTTCAAAGCATGATTCAACAAAGTGAATTGAATTTTATTTTAAGCACTTGTTAGGAAGCATTTAACTCTGGTGAGAAATGCAATGGCCAACAGCCCATAGATTGACCTCAGTGGATGAAATATGGATATATCAGATACTTGCTTAAAAGTATGTAATTATGACAAGGTTTCCATAGTATATACTGAGATATCTCAGTAGCAAAGTAGCAAAATGTCCTCACCCTGGCATTCCCCTATACTAGGGCACTGAGCCTTCACAGGACCAAGGGCCTCTCCTCACACTGATGCCTGACAAGGGCATCCTCTGCTACATATGCTGCTAGAGCCATGGACTGCTCCACGTGTACTCTTTGGTTAGTGGTTTAGTCCCTGGAAGCTCTAGGGGGTCTGGTTGATTGATATTGTTGTTCTTCCTATGGGGTTTATATTTTAATCCATTTTTCAAAGTCCCTGTCTAGATTAAATAGAAAGGAAATAATTTTATATAGACAAATAATGGGTGAATTTGAGAAAAATGCTCAGACAAAAGAGTATCTTCAGAAATGGGAAGTTGGACAAAGAACTTTAGTAGAAGCAAAGACAGGAAATGAAGGTACAATTTGGCTCTAAGACAAAGACATTAGTTACTGCTATTTTACTTTAGACATCCTATCATTTGTTTATAAAACAAAAGTCAATATGTAGAAAATCAGTTACTTGGGATGACAAATTACTTGTGATTTACAAGTTATTTACAGTTTCAATGAGGTTCTCCACCAAAATCAGTTGCTTGGGATGACTGAGGAAGATGATGAGGAGTTAAAGCCCTTAACCAAAGCTTGAAGATTTGAGTTAAATAGCTGAAACCCACAGAAGAAAGACTCCTACTGATCTCCTCTGACTTCCCATACATACAAACTTTGACACATACTTTCCACCAATAAATTCATTAACATCATAAAATGTTTCAAATCATATAAATCAATAAGAAACTCAATGAGAAAGAAACTAGAAGAAATACTCCCATTCACAATAACGTCAAGAAATCTAGGATCAAACCTGGGAAGTCAAAGACATGTTTGAGAAAATAAAAAGAAATTGAAAAAGACACTAGAGGATAATAAAGCTTTTGTTTTCATTATTATTATTATTACTTTTTTCTTTTACATTTCAGTTGCTACCCTTGCAAGGATTTTTGTTTTCCAAAATTGGCAGAATTTTTATTGTGAACATGTAATATTATCAAATGTGATTTGCAGTTACAGTGAGGTTCTCCACCAACATTTCAGTGCTTTAACTTACAGAACTAGGAGGGAGAATTCCATAATTTACATGAAAAAAAATATTATGGATGACCAAACAGTTCTAACCAGAGAAATTGCAGTTACATATAGCATATCACCTGATTCCAAGTATTACTACAGAACCTTGGGATCAGGCCTTGGGATATAAGCACAAAAACATACATGTGGAAAAATGAACCACAAGAGAGGACCTAAACCAAGTCTAACACTTACTTTTTCACATATGTGCTAAAATAGAAAACATATTGTCAATAAATGCTGCTTACACACTAGACATTCCCTACTGAATAATGATATTCGAAGTATATCTCTCAACCCACACAAAATCAATTCACAGTAGATCAAAGGCCTTGATTAAAAACCTGAAACACTGACACTGCAGGAGAAAATAAACACTTCAGGATGTAAGTGTGGATAAAAACTTTCTAAAAGGAGCCCCAAATTCAAAAGAAAGAGTCCTGGGCATTCACATAAGGTACTACATGAATTTTTAAAAGTTTTCTCAAGAAACAATCAGCCAAGTGAATGCTACAGAATAGAAAAAAACCTTTGATAGCTACTCTACACACAGGGGCTTATTACACAGAATATAGAATGCAATACAAACATCTAACATACAAAACCAAAATTGCCAAAGAAAAAATTAGTCAATGAATAGAACAGACAGTTCTCAAAAGAAGAAATGCAAAATGCCAATATTTTTCTTTTATTGAAAATAATTTTTTCACATAATATATCCTGCCTACAGTTTTCTCCACCTTCTACTCCTCCTAGCTCTCCCTACACTCGCTTCCATCCTGATCCACTCCCTTTCTGTCTCTCCTTAGAAAACAAACAAGCTTGTATGAGATAATAATAAAATATATTAAAGATAATATCTTCAATATAATATAAAAGATAAAACAAACACACTGAGTTGGACAAGGTAAGCCAGAGGAGAAGAGTCCAGGCAAAGGCACAACTATCAGAGACACATTCATTTGCACACTAGGGAATCCCATGTAAACACTAAACTAGAAGCCATAATATACATGCAGAGGGACATGATGCAGCCCTATGCACATCTTGTGTGGGCTGCTTCAGTCTGGGTGAGTTCACAAGAGCTTGGCTTAGTTGATTTAGAGGGCTTTGTTTCCTTAATGTCCTCTATCCCCTCTAATACTTAAACTCTTTTTTTCCTCCTTTATGTAGGCTTGAGCCTACATAAAGATATTGCTTAGATACTGCTTATTAAATAAAGATATTGCTTATTCAGATATTGCTTAGGCAGATATTTCTAGAGGACATTCTTAGAACTGACTTCTTGATCTGGCTCTTGCAGTATGCAAGTTCCTTCTTCTGTGATAGTCCCTGAGTCTTTCGTGCAGGATTTATGTTTAAGATATATTTATTGGACCTGGGCAATGTACAATCCATTGAGCTCTGCATCCAGTTGTGGTTTTCTTGTAATGGTGCATAGAAGTAGGAAAATGATTTAATTGTATTTTACCTTTACTATATTAAATAAAAAGAAAGCAAATGACAGCAGATGATTGCATGGATGTGGGAAGGCAGAAGCTATTATACACTGTTGATGGAGAGGTAAACTATGGAAGTTTGTTTGAAAGTTTCTCAAAAGACTATGAATAGAACTATGTTATGAACTAACTATCCTAATCTTGGATATTCATTGGGGTCTATATATCCCACCACAGAGATATGTGTGTATTCACGTTTATTGTTACTTTATTCAGGATAGCAAAGAAATGCAATCAGACTATGTGTGCATCGACACATAATTGGATAATGAAAATATGATATGTTTACACAATGGAATTTTATCAATCTTTAAAGGCAAAAGAAATTTTCAGAAAAATCCGTAGAACACACACAAAGATTTTACATATATATGTGTGTGTGTGTACATATATTACATATATATATATATATATATATATATTAGACATTCATATATACATATATGGAGGGGGCAGGTTCAGAAAAATAAGAACTGCATGTTCTCTTTCATAGGTCGATTTTAGTTTATAATTTATATATGAGTATATTTATGTGTGAATGAGAATATGTAAAAGCCAAGAAATTAGAAAGAGATCCTTGAGAGGGGAAAGAGATATTTTTAAGGGAATGAATTCTATGGGTAATAGAACACATATGATATGAAAGAAAAAGTTTGAATGGGGTAGGAGGCTTGAAGAGTACAAACAGTAGAGGAACAGGGAGAAGTAGGCCAAGAAAAAGAGGGTTGGTGAGAAGTGAAAATTAAGTATAGATAACTAGCACAAAGCAATTCAACACATTCCATGATACCTAGGAAATAAAATTAAAAATGACTTTTTTTCTTAGTTGAAGCACACTCAAAGTTTATAAAAGAATCAACATTTGTTTGTTTGTTTGTTTTTTGGAGGGGAACCTGGGAAAGGAAAAATTTACATGTAAATAAAGAAAATATCTAATATAAATAAATAAATAAATAAATAAATAAATAAATAAAATTTAAAAAAAACACACAAAAAAACACAGAAGTGGAAATCAAAATAAATAAACAAAAGGCCAGCAAGGAAAAAAATCCCAAAGCAAAATGAGACAAAAGGTCTACAAAAACGCTACTGTGTATTGAGTGCGTTTTGTGTTGAGCAAATATTCCACAAAGGGCACTTCTCGTCTAAGACTCGCCTCACCCCACAGGCCAGGTCTGCCTCATGCTGCCCATCACATCGCCTCTGAATGACATTCAACCTGCTTCTGAGTACTTTTATGCTCTGCATCCAGTGCTAGTACTCTTATAAGGCAGATTTCTCGAAGTCAGACTACTAGGATGTAGAATATAGTTTACATCCTGATGATGAGTGCTTAAACGTGTGTGTGTGTGTGTGTGTGTGTGTGTGTGTGATATAATTTACATTCCAACCAACAACAGCATGTGTACAGGCCCATGTTCCACCTTCTTCCCATTGCTAAAGAATATGCGTTGTGGTTTGTTTTTTTTTTTTAAATAAATTTGTCCAACAAAAAAAAAAAAATCAACATTTCTCAAACTTCATCACTTTCAAGTTCTCATAATATACCTGTCATCTCTGCAGTAAGATAAAGACTTTATCAGTTAGGAAACCATTGTCTCAAATCCTCAACACTATCCAGATAAATATTTTCCCCTTCTGCAGCACAGTTTTAACATTGTTAGGAAAATAAATCATAGTCTACTTAAGGACAACTCAACAGGAAGGAACAGGCAATTAGGATGTGACAACCTTACACTTCAGCTCAAAGAATGATGTATTGAACAGATTTTTTTCTGGATTACTCCAGGGGTTTTAATAATATGAGCTTTGTTATCAGCATTGATGTTAGCTTTCCTCCTTTCTAAATTTTCCTAAAATATAAAAAACTTAGCTGACATTTTTATTTTAATTTGTTAGGTTACTTTTAATAAACCTTAATAAAGACATCTTGAGTCTAAGAGAGAAAACATTGTTTATTCAATTTAATATATATTTTATTCATGTGTATCAGTATTTGGCATGTATATATGTATGTATGTATGTATGTATGTATGTATACCATATGTGTAATGGAAGCTACAGAGATTAGAAGATAGCAATCGATGGACTTCCTGGAACAGCAGAAATGTATGGGTGCAACCCATCTTCTGTTTTCTTGCATTAATTTACTTATGTATTCACTTTACACCCTGATTACATGCCCCCTTGTCTAAGACCTCTCCTCAGATGCCCTCCTACCTTCATCTTTGAGAAGTAGGGAGGGACGGGTTGCATTCTGGGTAACAATGCACTCTGGCAACTCAGGTCACTGCAGGACTAGGTACATTCTTTCCCACTAAGGTCAAACAAGGCAGCCCAGTTAGGAGAACAAGATCCATAGGCAGGCAACCAAGTTAGGGTAAGGCCCTGGTCCAGTTGTTGGAGTTCTTAACTATGAACAAACACTCTAGCCCTTATCCATTTAATATCTATCTATCTATCTATCTATCTATCTATCTATCTATCTATCTATCTTCATTCCAAAGACAAAGAACTACAAGAAATATATACATGTATATGTATGTATTAATATAAATATATAGTTCTAATAGTTCTTTGTCTTTTCAGGTGATAATAAAACAGTCATATCAGGATGAAAAGAAAAAATTATATAGTTAAAGTAAAGATACCACCTTGTTGTTTGGGTAAATAATGAAGTAAAGTTAAAGGGGCCCCTCATATCACAGTGTTCAGAGCCCACAACAGAAAGTAGGATAACCAAGAAAAGCTTCATTTAAAAGAAAATGAATAGAAAAAGAAAAGTTCTGAAGCCATGATGACATGTCTACAAAGACAGTATGGTTAAAATACTTTTTCATGTAGGCTTTCTTACAATGTGCTTTTGGGAGATTTACATTATTTAATTATGAACAGCACTACATTAATAGTCCATTTCTATTGCTCATCTATGTGAACAAACATTTTGTTTGAATTGTCATATTGAAAGAGAGCTAAGCCCAGGAACTTAAAGTGCTTAGCAGCCAGGGAAGCAAGAAGGCTCACTGTGCTCTCTCTCCCTCTTCCTCTCCCTTTCCCCCTCCCCCTCCCCTTCCCCCTCTCCCTCTCCCTGCCCTCCCCCTCCCCTCTCTCTCTTTCTCCACCTCTTTCTCCTCTTCCTCAACCTCTTCTACCCCCTCCTCCTCCTTTCTCTTATTTTGTGTACATTTATATGTGCAAGTACACACAGAGGCCAGAAGACAGCATTGCATCCACTGTTGCTATAGTTACATAAACTTGTAAGCTTTAGGATTAGGAGGCTAACAAATCTCAGGTCCACTCCAAAAGCACCAACATTTCTGACACACTGAGCCATCTTGTTAACCTCAAGAACACACCTATGAGAATACAACATTTTTAAATGTACATTATTTATCCTGCAATAGTATAGGGAATTCAGAGTAGATGACTACACAGTTGTCTATGACAAATGCTGCTTGTTTTCTTTGACAGTTCTACCAGAAGTCTTACTCTTTGTCCTCTGGGTATCACCATTCTTTTCTTCCTATTATTTATACTCTATTTTTTAAAATTTATGTATACTAATGTAAATCTGAAACAATCTAGAGCCTCTAAACCAAAGAAAAAGAATATAATACAGCACAAATTAAGGGGTACATGCTCTTCTAAAGATCAAGAAATACATAGTGCATGTGCATTCATTACAAACACCAATCCTAGTGCCTGTAGAGTTCACCACTTAACTTATACACAAAGGCTTGAATTGTTAGATTCCAGATTCTTTGTGGTTTCATCCCTATCAATGAATCATTTATAATGCTCATTTAAGTGGACAAACGTTTTACTTGAATTTTCATATGAAAAGAGACATAACCCTGAGAGCACATGAATAAGGGAAACAAGTATGGTAACTTCCGCTCCACACCTTTCCTCTGTCTCTTCCAAATCAAATTTACTCTAAGTACTATAGTGCTTTCAGTATATAGTAGACCATGTAATGAAGCCTGTCTTCCCTCCCTGCCCCTATCTCCAGGGGACCACACAGATCTTCACCAACCTTTCTCTTCACTCATCCAGTTGTTCCAGCTACCATATCAAGCAGGCACTCCATGAATCACCATCCACACTGGCCAGAGAAGGAGGTATTCTTTTAAAAAAAAAAAAAACTTTTATTGCATTATGATGAGAAAAGTTACATGATTTCAATTTATCTGAATTTGTTAACATTTAAAAACATATTTTAAGTATATAGAATTAAATCACATTCTTGTTTCCCTTTTGTACCCCCACTCCTTTCAGAGACCTCCCCTTCAATACCTACAATATCTTTTTGTCATCTTCCTTAAAATTTATAAAATATTATAACAATAAAAATAAGTATTATAAAAGTTGTTTGATATAAAACAACAATCAATTTAACAGTCTTATGTAGATGCTCATCCACAGCAATAGTGAAAATACATTTTTCTCAATATAAATTTTAAATAACTCCAAACATATTAACTGTATACTTCAAAATAATACATCACTAATGGTATTTTCTTAATGAACATAAATATATAAAGTCTTTTTGTTTGTTTTGTGTTTAGTAGAGTTTAAAATCTTGGCTCTTATTGTAGTACAAGCCCAAAATAAGAAAAATTTTTAGACATTGGATTTCATTGTAACAAGGCTGTACTTCAATGACCCTCACATCACCAAAGGATTTTACCTCCATCATAGCTAAGCTGAGAGTTGATAGTTCTGCAGCACCAAGAAATGAATTATAGGCTCGATTTTTGGTTACAGACTTCCTGCTATGGTCAAAGCTATTTGATTGAGTGAGTGACTATTCTCAGCCCACAGAGAAAAGGTTACATTCATTTAAGAAATGGTGTAGGTATTAAGATGGACTATCCATAACAGCTTATATATTTTAAAAGTATTTATATACCCAAAAGAAACATAGATGATTAACTTGGGAGGTGGCTTGTAAGAGAACAACAAAGAGTGAGACTGAAGGCTTTGCTTGATGTTTGTAGCTCTTGTATCAAGTTTGAAGAAGAGGACTTTATAAGTTACTCTTTCTCCCTCTGAGATGAATGCTTTTCCAAATTATTACAGCTAATGAACCAAATTCTTACCTTCACTTAATGTCTGTGCCACCCTCCAAGCAGAACCATTGTTCGTTGAAACAGTTGGTGAGAAGGAGGTATTCTAATTGTAGACCTTCACCTCCCCTTCCTTTCCTCCAATCCAAATTCCGTGGTCTCATACCATCTCCCACTTTGTAACAGATCACCTGCTTCAGCCTTACCTTCCTTTCTGTTCCCATATCCAGTGGATCATGCAGATGTTCTCCTATAGCCTTCCTCCCCACTTGTCCAATTGTCCCAGCCACAAACTCCAACAGGCACTCCCTTGAGAACACCAGCCAAGAACTTAAAGAGAAGCAAGTATACCAGATTCAAATCTTCTCTTTCTTCAATCCCTTCCTCCATATTCAATTCTACAGTTTTACTACCTACCAGGTCTTTAACAAACTAACAATTGTGGCCTCTCTTCATTCATATGTCTATTTGCAAGGGATTAAGCAGATTCAGGTGAAACATCTTACCTTCCCACTTCCTCTGCCTTCAAGTTTGCCTTCCAAGCCCATGCCTATTAATAATGTCAGCTCCCTAAACCCAGGATAATGTTTTCCCTACCACTTTCAGTACCCACACCTATGAGGATGCTAGAAGAATTTTCTAAAAGGCAACAAACAGCAAACACACTCTCCTAAGATCCAATAAGGGCAACAAAAACCAAGGAAGAAAACAGCATCCAACAAACATAGAAACAGATATTATCACATAGAATTACAACACCTCAGTCCCAGATGCCTAGACACCAGCTTAAAAACACATTCAAGAACAGCAAGGATAAAATGTCTCCATAGAGACCAACAAAAGTCTATGACAGAAAGTATTGCAACATAGGAGAAGCACTTGCTAACGTCCTTAAAATAGCCTTTATGAATGTGACATAGATCCTTAAAGAAGAAATTAACAATTCCCTTAAAGATATCTATAAAAGCAGCATATGTATAGCAGAGGATGGCCAAGTCAGTCATCAATGGGAGGAGAGGCCCTTGGCCCTATGAAGGTTCTATGCCCCAGTGTATGAGAATGTCAGGGCCAGTAAGAAGGAGTGAGTGGGGTCGTGAGCAAGGGGAGAAGGGAGGGAACAGGAGGAGGGAGGAGAGAACAGGGGTTTGTTTTAGTTTTTTTGTTTTTTTTTTTTTATTTCATTTTTTCTTTTTTTTTTCCCAGAGGGGAACCTGGGAAAGGAGATATTGTAAGTAAAGAAAACATCTAATTAAAAAAAAAGAAATCTATAAAAACCACAAACTGACAGTGGAAGGAAATAAACTAGTTCAAGGCATGAAGCTGGAATTAAAATCAATTAAAATTCCAAGCAAAGGGAAATCTGGAAGTGAAAAATTTTGGACAGAAACTTCATAGGCAAGCTTCACTAAGTAAGAGATTCTCAGGTACCAAAGACAAGATAGAAGAAATAAATACCTCTGTAATAGAAAATGTTAAATAAAAAAACAAATCTTGCAAGATACAAGAAATATATCTCAATATAACAAAATTATTTATACCAAGCCCATAACCAACATAAAACCAAATAAAGAGAAATTCAAAACATTTCCAGTATAATCAGGAACAAGAAAAACTGTTTTTCCATGACATTTTCTCCATGCCTATTAATATAGTACTTACAGTCTTAGATAGATAATAAAAGGGAGATCAAGCAGACACAAAATGAAAATGATCAAGTCAAAGATCTTGTCTGCTGAAAATATGATAGTATATATAAATGACCCTAAGAGTTCTTCTGGAAAATACCTACTGCTCTTAAACATTTGCAGCAAAGTAGCAGGGTGTAAATTAACATTCAAAACTGAGTGCTCCTTTATAAATAAATGACAAGTGGACTGAGAAAGGAATCGAAGATACAACACCTTTCAAAATATAAAATATCTTCAGGTATAAAGACTTGTATGGTAAAAAGTGTAATTCATTGAAGAAATTGAAGACATTATCAGAAGATGGAAAGATCTTTCCTGCTCCTGACTCAGTAGGGTTAATATAGTAAAATCAGTCATCTGACTAAATGCTATCTATAGATCACATGCAATCCCAGTCAGAATTCTAACACAGTTATTCAGAGATCTTGGAAAGACAATTTCAGTTCACATAGAAACACACACAAGAACACACAAACATGTGCATGCATGTACACTCACAAAGAAAGATAGCTACAACACACCCGAATAATAAAATAACTGCTTGAGGTACCACCATCCCTGATTTTGCATTGTACTATAGAGATATAGTAATAAAACAGCATTGTATTAGCACAAAGACAGATCTGTTGACAAGTGAAATTCAATTGAAGACCTAGATATAAACCCACAAATGTATGGACACCTGGTTTTTATAATGAATCCAGAAATCCACACTTTAAAACAAAAACAAAATCTTCAAGACATTGTGCTGTTCAAATTGGATGTTTGAACATAGACGATTCAAATAAATCTATATGTATTACCTTTCACAAGAATTAAGTCAAAGTGATTAAAGTCCACAACATAAAGCTAGGCACACGGAACCTGATAGAAAAAAAAAGTGGGGAATAATCTTGAACTCATTGGAACAAGAAAAGATTTTCTGAACAGAACACCATTAGCACAAGCACAAATATCAAAAGATAGTAATAATAATATTATTATTACTAATATTAATATTAATAATAGAATACTCAAATAAAATCACAAGTATTGGGAACTAAATGCATTAATATTATTAGCAGAAATTTCCTGCTTCTTGAACATGTAAGTCAGCTCTTCTCTGGAATTATCTTCTTATAAGAAAAAGGTAATTGAATGGTGTCACTAACAAGACACTCTCTCCTTGTAGTAAACACTAAAGAAACAGAACTCAGTGAACAATACAAATGCTGGAGGACACTGGATCTTAGCAGCACTCTGAGAGATGAAGCAGTGCTCAAACTAGACAGGTGTGTGTGTGTGTGTGTGTGTGTGTGTGTGTGTGTGTGTGTATGCAGTCATGCATGTGGCAAGCAAGTTTGTTCAGTTCCGTTTGTCAACCTTGGGGGATCTGGGAGACCATCTCAGGTCATCATGTCTGGCATGGTGCCACTGACCTCTGTGCGTTTCTTGTCCAGTCTGTTATGTATTCTCAGTCAGAAGCTCTTACCTTTTCTATTAGCAGGCTTTAATAAACCTTGTATCTCACAGGCTTCCCCTCAGCAATATCTTTGTTTTGTTGGTAACCTACTGAACTAACTTAGCACACCTAGGCTGAGCAGATGTCTCATGTGGTGTGTAGTTCTCTTGAAACAAGGTATAATAATGTATTCTTTACAATATTGACAGCTGTTTGAATTTTAAAGAATATAGAGCCTTTTCATTATCATAGGTTTTTTCTCACCATCCCTTCTATTAATTAATATTTTTTGTGTTTTATTTCAAAAATAACCTTTTAATCAAGATATATCCATTATTATACTTGCTGTACTTGGGTTTGTTTTTTTTTTTTGAGGCAGAACAAATTTGGCACCTAAAACAGATCCATATAATTAGTCTTTTTTATGATTTAGCATCTGCCCCATTTATTTTCCAACAGCATATGATGAGCTTCATTTTCTAAGTTTTGTTTTAGAGTCACATAGAATCTCACAAGAATGTACAGTAGATATATCAGAAATAGCAAATGTAGTTGAAAATAATGAAATATAGTTGAAGCTTAATTATACCCAATATGTAAATGTTTAACACTAAATGTAAGAGGTAAAATGTCAGTTCAGAAATACTCAACACTTTGCTGAAGCTTAATAATTTTTAAACAAAACAGGTTTGGAGCTGCAAACAAGAGTAGGTGGCCTGGGACAACACAGGATAGTGACAGTTTATAGTAGAAATGTACAGATAATAGCCCATGTGTTCACATTTAAGCCTGGAAAAAGAAAAAAAAGTGATTCAAACCTTAGGATACACGACAGGAAAAGAAAAGATGCACCTCCATGAGAATTTAAACAAAGCAGAAAAGGAAAGACTCAATAAATCACATAGATATAATTCTGTATGCTATAAAATATATTTAAGATCCATAATTCTGGAGCACATAGATATTGGAAACTGCCAGTTTTACCTACTATCATAATAGTAACAGAATAATCTTGAGAAGTATTACAGAAAATCATTTTGGCAAGACAGTAAGAAAGATTTTTCATTTAAACATTTTAAACCCTTCTCTTCTTCACTGTTAAGTTGAGTGGCCATGCAAAGAATTGGTGTGGGACCTGAAATGGGTTGTGAGGAGATAGGTCCAGAGACACAATTCTATGTGATGAAAAGTGGGCTGTGTTGTAGAGAAAAGCAGGGAGTGTTTTCATTAGGGAATATAAGGTTTACATGTGGGAGCAGGAACAAGATGAGCTGTGTGAGAATATGACCTGAAGGCTGAATAGAGATGGCTGTGTCCATGGCAACTATGATTTCTCAGTGCTTGTGCCCCAACACAATGTAGATTGCTTTTGTTGGACTAATTTGGACATTGTCAGGACAACAGCCATATTTTGCTATAATTCAACCTCTGATTCATACATTTCTCAGACCCTAACATGTTCCAGAATATATTGGGTATACAATGGTGAAGAACTGAGCATTCCATATTCTCCTCTGGTAGGGGAATCTTGAGTACGTTTCTGCACTTAACACATTTGTGAGCAAAAAGCACTGGTAAGAACTCAGCCTAACAGTAGTCACATTAGCTCCAGGAAGCCTGCAAAAATGTAAGAGAAGGCAAAGCCAACAAATGGTTCTTTCTGATTTGACTTGTTTGCACCTCATATTAAAAAAAAAAAAAACAATTCTAGGAAATATAATTGAATCACAATTCAGATACACCACTTTTAGGTACATTCAAAAATGAGTTAAAACTTTCATACAATAGAGATAACTGCACACCAAAACATATTGAATCACTATTCACAATAGCCAAGAGAGGAAATTAACCTATACTTATGAATGGATAATTGGAAAAAGAAAAAGTGATAAATATATACAGTGTAATAATATTATTCATTTATGATAGCATTGTTGTTTGAGAATGGCTCACTCTAAACCTCTCCTCAAACTTGTGACTCTCCTGTCCCATCATATTTAATGCTGGGATTATAGGTATGCACTCTATCTCTATTTAGAACTTACCTCATAGATTTGGAAGGCAAAATGCATTTCCTACATCAGTTCTTGTGTTCCTGTTGGGGAGAATGTTAACCCTCAACAGCAAACCCCTTCTAGTTTCACCCTTCTCTTTCTCTGCTTTCTTCCTTCATCCTTCCTAGAGGGTGTGAGGCTCTGATACGAATTTTGCATCACCCTAAAGCAATGTTGTGGCTGATTTCTTTCTTTCTCCAGTCTGATAGTACCTTCCCTATCAGCTATTGAATGCTATCACTTTCTTATCTCTCTGTGGTCTTTCAAAAGCAGAAACTTTATTTCGTTCAAGATTTGGTTTTGGACTTTGATTCTCTTTTATTATTATTTACATTGTGTAAACATCTGTGGTCATATCTTTAAATCTGTGCTGTTTAGTGCATGAGGACTAGTTTTTGACCTAGGGTTACTTTCAACTTCTCTTCTTTACCAATTGTAAATTGTTTTATAGATTTTTATTTACTGCTAGAGATATGTGACTCTATCTGCCTCTCCCACTATTAGGCTTTGTGGTTTTATTAATATGTCTAAATTTGGCATTGTTTATGAAATCTGAGTAAAGACAGGTACAGATATGAGGATCGAGCATGTGAGTTGACAATTCAGACTACATTTATTTTTGGATTACTTGTTTTATATGAGTACAGATTGTAGGATACTAACACAAATACGTTAGTAATTCCAATATGGTCCACTTTAAAATATCATAATACTGAAATTTTGCAATATTTTAAAATAGTTTAAGAATTACCAAAATATGATACATCTATAAAGTAAGTGCAGGTTGTTGAAAAACATGTACCAATTCATCTATCCAAGCCAGGACTACAAAAACACACTGAATTTAAGAAAACAAAATAAGAATTTGGGGGAAGTATAGTAGAAAAAAAGTACAGTATGGCTGAAGTTATTTAATGCAATGAAAATTGTATATAAATAACACACAAATGCACACAGAGATAGAGAGACAGAGAAAAAAACAGAGACAGAGAGAGTGACAGAAAGAGAGAGATCCCAGGGCTTTATGTTGCTGGGACTTTGCCCTACCTTGAATCAGTTTGAACATATTTTCTTTTGGCCCTGCTAGATTTAATTGCCTGATCTGAAACCCATAAATATAAAGAACACTGTGATTTTCACCTAAATGCCAAGGACTGGCATATAGTTATCCCCTGATGAATTTAATCATGTCTTTTGTTTATTTGAAGTGGGTGTGATTTAGTTCAATCTCTGTAAGGAAGAACTGGTATAAATTGAATCAAGATTATTAAAATTACTTTAAATGAATCAGTATTCATTAGAAAGTTTAGATTTTCATATATAAAGAGAATAGTAAATTATTAAATGTTTGTAATTATTTCTGTTTAATAATCTAAAAGATATCAAGTGTAAAAATCCATTATGCTGATTGACAATATGATATACTAAAATCATTTTTCATCATCCCTGGTTAAGAAAATATTTAATATAACTAGTAAACCCATAGATACACAATATTAAGGGAGCAGAGGAAGATGGATCTCTATCAATTCAAAGTCAACCTATTCTACGTAGCAGGTTCTAGGTAGCCAGGGCTGTATAATGGAACTCTGTCTAAATAATAGTAATAATAATAGAAGGGATGAGAAGAATCATGGACAGGGGGAACAAATAGTAAGAAATGATATAAATACAGTGGTCATGTATGAAATTTTCACAAAAAAAAAAAAAATTAAAGAAGCAAAGTAGCCCAAATAACAAGCAACAACAAAATACTCTTTTTAAAAAAAGTAAATGTTGACTAAGAATGAAGTTAATTGGTAAAGCGTTTGTCTAGGATATATATGACTTTGGATCTAATACTAGTACTATAACAAAAATGAATGATAATGCTTAAGATAATATAAATCTTACTAAAACTGTGATGATATACCACAAATAGCATCCCTGATCATTCAGGGCTCATACAATGTATTTCAAACACTACAGATGAATTATTTGTATGGAATGGAAAACTATCAGGTGATCCTATGCTTAAAATCATTCTATGACAATCAATAAATTGGAAAATGAAACTAAAAGACAGTTTTGTAGGGGCAGTGCTGATGCTAAGGCCATGTTCCCCCATTGGTTCTTGATTTGTTAGTAAAGAAAGCCATGAGCTAATTTCTGGGTAGAAGGTACAGATAGGACTTCCATGTCCCTGGAGAAAAAGGAGACAGATGCAAGGGAAGAGAAGGGAATTGTGCTTGGAGAGAGAAGAACCAGGCAGCCATATGAGATCTCCAGAGGAAAGGTGGGCTGTGGGAGCTCTTAAAGGTCAGAAATGTTTAGCAGGAACTAGATTCAATTGACCAACTAAAGGTAAGGCAGGTGGGAGGTGCAGAGCTAAGAGTAATGATAAGGGCATGCTTTCTATGTGGGAGATAATAGTGTCCAGCAATTGTGCTAAGAAGACAAGTTGGAAATGAATAACTCTCTCTCTCTGTGTGTGTGTGTGTGTGTGTGTGTGTGTGTGTGTGTGTTGTATCTGTGGATTCAAGGGAAGCTGAGTAGGGACCAGCAGTGTGGGCCCATTCCTGGAGCATAGGTTGGGTAGCAAAAAGCCACACACAACATAGGTAACAAAGAAGGAGTGGGAAAGCATCATCATCTGTTAGAATTTCTGTGAAGATAGGGAAAACAGCCACTGCCCTCGCCCCAATTCCTTTCTGTTTTCTCACCAGTGTTCCTGGGGACCATCTTAGATCAAATGCAAATACCAATGTACAGAAGATCAGGACTCTTTGAGACATATCAGGTGCCTGTAGTGCCTCGCTCTCTATCTCACTTTTTCCTTAACTTCCACATCTAGCAAGGTCTTCCTTCTGTTTCTATTTCAAGGTTAAGATTGTCTAAGAGGAGCAACATGATGTGCAACTGTTCAGTTTTGACATTTTGAGGGTTGGGGAATGTCTCATTTATCCCTGTCATAGACCTGTTAATATATACCTATTGTGGTTCTCCATTGGAGTAGTGGAGGCAAAGCATATTGACCACCACTGACATGATGAGCCTTGTCCCAATTGGAGAAGTCCACAGTAACAATCTGAGCCAGTAGGATGAAATCCTCTGGGCATATATCTTCTATTAGACAAAAGCCTACCATCCCCAAGGCCAGGGTGAATGATTTGTTAAATGAAAAAGATAGAATAGAGTGTATGGTTCTCTCCCATTGCTGTATTGTCACTGTACATGATAGGCAATGGGGAATCCCAACTAACAGGGACAAAAATGACAGATTACTAACAGCAGCCCCAAAGAGCGTCTGGGCAAGCACTTGAGAATTAGCTATTATTATAGCACACATCAGTAGAAAAGGGATATAATGTCCAGTCTTTGGTCCTTCTGGAAACATTCTCTGTGTCTATTTTACAAGAGCCTCAGCTGGTGTACTGGCTAGTTTTAAGTGTCAACTTGACACAGGCTGGAGTTATCACAGAGAAGTGAACCTCAGTTGGGGAAGTGCCTCCAGGAGATCCAGCTGTGGGGCATTTTCTCAATTAATGATCAAAGGGGTGGTGCCATCTCTGGGCTGGAAGTCTTGAGTTCTATAAGAGAGCAGGCTGAACAAGCCAGGAGAAGCAAGCCAGCAAGGAACATCTCTCCACGGCCTCTGTGTCAGCTCCTGCTTCCTGACCTGCTTGAGTTCTAGTCCTGACTTCCTCTGGTGATCAACAGCCATGTGGAAGTAAGCTGAATAAACCCTTTCCTCCCCAACTTGCTTCTTGGTCATGATGTTTGTGCAGGAATAGAAACCCTGACTAAGACAGCTGGGGACACATTTACCAGATATGTAGTTCTGCAAGACTGTCTTCGGTGGTCCTGTCTGCTCCATCTGGACTGTTAGCAGTACAGGACTTGATGTATCTGCCAGGAACACAAATGGACTTATGTGGTCCTTCTGGATGAACACAAACAAACCCTGGTTCCATGGTTGGTAGAAGAGTTGGACCCTTCCTGGGTCTATAGGGTCTCTCCAATAGACCACAGTCATATGTTGTGATGAGAGCCTACTTGCCAAAATTTAACATTTTTTCTATTAATTTATCCTGGGGTCAATTACCCCATATCCCCAATAATTATATTTTTAAGAGAGGAGTGGAGCCCACTCAATAATATCTTGGCCTTGAGGGTTATGGGGAATTACAGTTGACTGGGAGATACCAGTCCTAGCAAAAGGAGGCAAAGAATGCACTTATGAGTGCTGGCCTATTGTGTCTTTCTGATATAAGAAACACCCATGACCAGCATAGTCATTCTCATAGTGGCAATCACCATCTTGGCATTTACTTTGGGTTGTGCTACAGCAAAAACATAAGAGAAGAAAATCTACGCAGACATGAATGTATTTTACACTTCCAAACTCAGGGATGCATGTGACATCAATTTGCCTTTATGAGTTAGGATAAAGACCTCAGAGGTTTAACATCCCGGGCTGCAGTGATCCCAAAGGTATGAGCAGGCTGTAGGCTGAGCAGGCACACACTAAACGTTTGCATGAGGCTGGGGTAAGATTAGGGGAAAGTCTATGTAATAAGTAGCCAGAATTATGGAATCATGCAAGTAGGGATCAGACTTGTTCTAAGTGGATTATGAAAAGGTAGAAAACAGTTGGTATACTTCTCAGTTGCCCCACAGGATTGTGATTACCTAAGAGATTAAGATGAAAATGGGTATGTTTGATATAAAAGTGTGAGACCCTTTGCTCACTGATTGTAATCATAGTCAGGTTTAAGTGTCCATCTGAGGGCTTGCCAAAAGCTAATGGTAGAGATCTGATTACATTGGTGGCATATTGGCTATCACTGAATGTGATGTTGATGTGCCCTAGTCAGTCCCTCAATAGAGTTAAAATGGCTATCTATTCACCTAATTGAACTGGATTGTTGAAGTATTGTTTAAATACTTTTAGAGTAGAGTTATTAGAGCTACATATGACAAAACCAAAACCATTCTTAGAGGCATGAAGTCAGAGGCAGCTTGTGGGATGGGCCTTTCAGAAACAAAGTGCCCATTGGATATGTTCATCATAGGCAAGTTGGAAAAAATTTTTATAGTGAAGGGAAATGATTATCTAACTTCTCATGATAGCTAAGATGGAATGCCTGAGCTCTATGGGAAGAGTTAAATGCCCACAAAAGCAGACCCTGAGTAAAGGGTATCACAGGTCTGGGTAACAATTCAGAAGTGTTAAAGAGGTCTTCAGCACCCTGAAAGCTGTTAGAAATTTACTATCAACAAAAGGGTTAACAGTGGGTGCTCAAGAGTAAGCCAAGTGAATTCAATATAGTAGTTTGTAAGGGTGATGGAGGAGAATTCTGGTAGGGAAGTCCTGTGTTGAGAGGAGAAGGCCCCATACTTCTATATATGTATTAAATCAGTGAAGGAAACCATCATGAAGGCCCTCCTTAACTTTGGCCAAGACTTCTTTGCTTTCAGAGGTGGTACTAACTAATTCCTCAGGCTGTTTAATTCCTTTTAATAGTTGGAGCAGTCGAGTCACTAGTCCCAAGGTGACAAGCAAGCCAGGATGGATCTATGCTAAATTACCTTAAAATGTCTGCATAGAGGCTACCAAAAGAGGTATTGGGAAGGTGAGTTGTAGCTTTGAGGTCCAAATAGTGTCAGATGTTGTGTTGTGATTCATCAACAAGTATGGCTCCTGTTACTACCTTTTAAGCTCCAACATTGAGCCACACACTTTTGAGCACTTGAGTTATTTTTTGTAACTTCACTACAAATCCCTGCTCTGTGATATGACCAGTGGAGAATGTCCTGCTGTTCCATGTCTCAAGGCAAGACCCAGTCAGGCTCTCTTTTCCTAAGCCACTGAGCCTTGGGAATAAGGATAGCAGTGACCTCAGGATCAGGTGGCTGGGCTGGGTCAGGTGGTAGGTGACTTGGATCAGCTTAGAACTGAGGAATCCTTAAGTTACTTTGCCAACACTGCTCAACTGCTGCCCACAGTGAAGGCAGGCAGTCCCAAGGCTGACCAAGCTGCACCAGCACATAGAAGTTGGGTAATCAACACCAAGAAGTAGGTATGAAAAATATCCTGCTTCAGGCAACTGAGAGATACTGAAGCACTTTCAGTAACTTTCTTAAAGGTGATCATGGCACAAAGGCAGACCTGATCAAAGTAATTTGAAGGCCCCTGCATTTGAGCATCAGGAGAGCTATCATCCTCTCCCTGAAAAGTTTCAAAGGGGGATGGCCACTTGTCTATCTAAGTTACCCTGTCTGAGAATTTTAGCCTTTTCATAATACATTGTAGATATTTACCTCTGACAACATAGATCTCATAATACTCTTCCAATCCTGCAGGATATTAAGAGTAGTAGCCTTGGATTCAAACATCTGCTCCACAAAGGAAGATGTATCCCATGCTCAGCAACTGTCTTCTAGATTTATGCAGCTTCATAGAGTAAGGTTCCCAGGTTCTCTGTGAGGGATCATTTCCCAGAGGGGGATGTAAGATTACTGGAAACACTGGTGCAGGTGCTGCTACTGAGGGATTTAGGTTAAGAGGATGTAAGATTACTGGGAACACTGGTACAGATGATTTCCCTCTACTTTCCTTTTCAAGGTCCATGTGATTAGGGTAAAATGGAGCTATGCCTTTATCTATGGGGACAGCAATATCTTCTAACTCTGTTATGTCCTTATCTACAGAGGCAGCTGTACCTTCTGAGCTTTCTGGAGGGGCTATTGGGGAGTTAGCCCTGGAATTTGCAAAACAATACTAGCATTGGCTGTGGATCTAGCACAGAACCACAAAGGCAGCTTAAGATGGTGCCTGCTAACATCCATGGATGTAAGCCCAGAACTTTCTCATTAAAAGTATTGAGTATCTTTTTCGAACATGTCAGGTGCCAACTCTCCAAGATCCTTTTCAAAATCTTCTATTAACTACACTTTCTCTGAGAGCTGGTATTGCCCATTTTCCTTTTGTGAGGTCTTACCTGCTTTTAGTCATTCAGGACTTTCAGGGTCCCTGTACAGGTACCAGATGTAGGAATGGGAATAAGGATATGTGTGTGTGTGTGTGTGTGTGTGTGTGTGTGTGTGTGTGTGTGTGTAGGGTGATAATGGAGTCAGATGATGTATCCCTGGAAATCAGACTCCTGGAAGCCAGCATCAAGGTGCAAGACAGAGTTTATTGCCCAGCACATAAGCTTATATAGCTTATTTGAGCCAATACCAAGCCCCTAAATCCTTGGCCAATTGTATCTCACCGAATTGTCACCATGTCCCCTGCCTGATAAGCTAGCTCAGAAGGATGGGAGAGCATTGTCACACATGAAGACTTTGGTGAAGACAAGGGAAGCAGGCATCTCTCTGGCCTTGATAACGGTTTGCTGTCTTACTGGTATTCTGGGAGCCATCTTAGATCTAATGCTGTGTACACCATTTGGGATGCTTCAAGGAGTGGCGGGAGCTTATGGTGCCCTGTCCCCCACATATGTTATATATTCTGACTATAGTTCCCCCCCTCTATTTCTTTTGCTTCCTCCAAATCTGTCCTCCAGTCTAGATTTACCTCTTTCTATCTCTCATTAGAAAACAAAGAGGGATCTAAAGGATAGCAAAGATTAATATAGTATACTAAACATAGTATAATATGATAATAAGATAAGATGAAACAAAAACTAACACACTGGAATTGGCCAAAACATGGGAAGGACAAGAACCCAATGGAAGGCACATGAAAAAAACCCACTCGTTTCACATTCAGGGAAGCCATACAAACAATAATCCGGTAGCCATATATATATATATATATTATGCGCAAAGGACCTATAAGTTCAAAGAAAAATGTAAGAATAAAATGAGTATAAATATTTTAAATAAAAAAAGAAAATGCCTTGATACAACATGATGAGACAAATGTCTCCAAATATATAGCTGTCCTTTTCTATTGGTTATCTATGCTAGCCATGAAACCTATTCTTAAGAGTAGTTTGTTTCCACACTGAGACTCCCTTGGAGGGAACTAAATTTTCATTTGCAAATAGTTAGCAATTAGAGACTCCTTCTGGGCTAGGCATGGAGGTAGATCTTCACTTCTCTTTTCAGCTCTGGACCCCATCTGGGGCAGAACCTTAAAGCCTCTGGACATGCTACCTCTGTCTCTGGGAGTTCATATTTGTCTACCATATTGATTTAAAGGGCCCAGCTTGTTTGGTGTCCTTCATCCACCCTGGTTATTATATCCTTTCTGCTACTTCTTCCATAGGGCTCCCTGAGTCCTGAGGCCAGGGATTTGATGAGGACAACCCTTTCAAGGCTGAATATTACAAGCTCACAAATTCACTGCAAAATGTCTGAATGTGGATCTCTTTATTTATTTCCTGTTGCTTCAGGTGGCTATTTCCCTGATTATGGCTGAGCAAGCATGAATCTATGAGTATAGAAAAATGTCATTAAGAGTCATTTTATTGCACTGTTTTATTGCTTTTATTCAGAATACTACTCTATGGTTTTTGTCCTAGGATCCTGTGCTATCTAGTCTCAAGTTCTTAGTCACTCCAGCTGTTTGAAATGCAATGACCTTGTAGAATGGACCTTCAGTCAGATATTGGTTACTCCTACAAACTTTGTACCTCCATTATACTGACATATCTTGTCATCAGGACACTAATGTCAATCTTAGGGTTTGTGGCTGAGTTGGAATTTACATTTCTACTTTGGTACCACGTCTAGTATCTTCCTATACCCAAAACTCTACAATGTAGGAGTGATGACTATTTTAATCACCAGTTCAATTTCTTCATGTTTAAAGAATTGTATAGATCGATTCTATCAGCAAAGAAGCCTAGTGTCAGTTTGTAGAGCACCATCTGTTGTCTTGGCAACAACTTGGGTTTTTTGGGGGTCCTATGGGTCCACTTGGACAACTTGATTAGATGTAACCCAATCTTGATACTTTGGAGACAAAGGATGGCTAGTAGAGCTGTCTCTTCCATCATTTGCCACCTGAATTTAATTACTATTCATATGTGTTTATATTTTAGGAAGCTTCTACTGTAATTAATTTCCAAATCACTTTCAAATGGCCCTGGATTTTAGCTGTCTCTCTCTGTAATTCCTTTCTCACCCTCCTCTAGACTTGATCCTCCCTTTCCAGCCCCACTCCCACCCATAACTATTCTATTTCTCTTTCATAGAGATATTTACCAGCCTATTCCTACTGTCTTACACATAATATAACCTCTGTGACTCTACTGATTGTAATTTGGTTATCACTGACTTATTATCTCATGTCCACACATAATTGAAAATATACCATATTTGTCTTTCTGATCCTGTTGCTCAGTATGATGTTTTCTGGCTATATCCAATTAGATAAGAACATATGATTACATTTTTTCTTACAAGGCTAAGTAATAATGCTTTGTGTAAATGTCAATTTTATCCATCTGGTGATAGGAATATGGGTAGTTTGCAAGTTCTGGCTACTACTAATAGAAAAGTAATGAACATGATTAAGCAAGTATATCCATGGTAAGATAAAGCACTGAAAATCTTGAGGTAGATTTATTTGCAGCTTCCTGAGGGACTGTCACACTAATCGCCATAGTGTTTGTACAAGTTCTTACTCCACATCCTCCCCAGTATAAGCTGTCACTTGTTTTATTTATCTTAGCTGTTCTTATGAGTGTGAGATTAAATCTCAAAATAGCTTAGATTTGTATTTCCCTGATGACTAAGAATATTGAGCCTTTCAAGTGTTTCTCAACCATTTGAGTTTCCTCTTATGAGACTTCTCTGATTAGATCTGTACCCCATTGTTTATTGGATGACTTGTTTTTCCTAATATCTGCTTTTATGAGTTCTTCATATAATTTGGATATTAGCCCTCCCTAAAGTGTGGGGTTGGTAAAACTTTTTTTCCCTATTCATTAAGCAACTGCTTTGTCCAAATGACAGAGTCCTTTTCAGCTTCTTGAGGTCCCATTTATTAGTTACTGATATTAGTGACTGTGCTAACAGTGTTTCCCTATGTCAATGAATTCAAGGCTAGTCCCCTCTTTCTCCTCTATTAGGTTCAGTGTATCTGTTTTTATGTTGCAGTTTTTTGAAGCATCTGGACTTGAATTTTGTGCAGGATGATAAGTATAGATCTATATGGCTTAACTACATGCAGCTATCCCGTTTAACTAACACCATTCCATGAAGAATGTGTCTTTTTTTCCAGGGAATATTTCAAACTTCTTTATCAAAACTTAAGTATCCATATATATGTATTTTTACATCTGGCTTATCAATTTTACCTCTTTGATAAAGAGGTGATATAGCTTAAAATAAAGTATTGTGATAACTCAAAGAGTTCTTCTATTATTCAGGATTGTTTTTGCTTTCCTGTTGTTTTTGTTAGTTTGTTTGGTTGGTTTTAGTCTGTTTTTGTTTTTTATTTTGTTTCATTTTGTTTGTTTATTTTTGGCTGGTGTGTGTGTGTGTGTGTGTGTGTGTACTCATATGAAGCTGAAAATTATTCTGTCAAGATCTGTAGAGAGTTATGTTGTAATTGTATGGATATTGAATTGAATCTGGAGATTGCTGTTGTTACAGAAGCCATTTTGACTATATTAATCCAACAATCACTGAACAGGAGAAATCTTTGTAACATCTGATATCTTCTTCACTTTCTTCCTTAAATATTCTAAATTTTTTCATACAAATCTTTCACATGCTTGTTTAGAGTTATCCCAAGATATCTTAAGATTATTTGAGGCAATTGTGAAGAGTGTTGTTTTCTTGGTTTCTTTCTCCATCCATTTCTTTCTTTTTTTATTAGATATTTTCTTTATTTACATGTCATATGATTTCTCCTTTCC